>JAYMFT010139834.1:0-12847 GCA_038088735.1 Panulirus argus
CTCTCTCTCTCTCTCTCTCTCTCTCTCTCTCTCTCTCTCTCTCTCTCTCTCTCTCTCTCTCTCTCTCTCTCTGTTGTGTGTTTGGGGTGGGGGAGAGTTTGCGCCGTCACCGTATCTTCCCAGCGAGGGATGTACACTCGCGGGGAAAGAGAGAGAGAGAGAGAGAGAGAGAGATTATTGTCAGAGATCTATAAGCCTTTTGCTGGAGGAACACGGTAAGGGATGAGTGATAGAGTGCAGCAGCTTACCTCTAGAACGCCATGTGTGTATGTGTGTGTGAGAGTGTGTGTGTGTGTGTGTGTCTTCCTCCCCGACGAGGCAGGTCAAACGACCGAGCAGTTAGTTATGACAGGCATCTCTTGTCATGAAAGCAGTTGGCTGGTTCCGTAGGAAGGACTCTGTCCATTGGTCTCTTGGCCTGTGCCAGTATTTAAGCCCCGGTCCGGGGGCCCTCATCAGAAAATCCGCCTCTTGATGATGGTTATTAATCAGCGTTCGGAGGATCGTCTCACCTGCCTCATTAGGCCGTCTCAGCGGGATGACGGAGAGGTGACCTGTCATGTCATATGACACAGGTGGCAGCCCCTGGTATTTATAAGGATTCGTGTGAAGGACCCAGATTGATTGATTGAGAGGAGGTCATTCCTCCTAAACATGTGACTGACGGTGTAGTTTACCGTGTGTGGACGAGCCAGCCGCACGTGGCCGTTCCTGCACGTGGTCGCTGCTGCACGTGGTTACTACTGCACCTGGTCACCGCTACACTTGGTCATTGAAAAGTCATCTTTAGCGCGACTGTATTGATCATCGTCAGTGGACGAAACAGAGTACGCTTTCGCTAGAGGACTTCTCGCCTCAGAGGAGTCCGCCCTATCCCTGCTACTGAGAGTAGCGCAGCCATGGAGCCGTATAAATCCCTGGATAATGTGAGCTGTGTTAAGACCGGTAATATCTATGCGTTGTGAGCTATGTTAAGACTTATGACGTACATGATGTGCTGTGAGCTGTGTTAAGACATGATATGCATGCGTTGTGAGCTGTGTTAAGACTTACATATAAGCGCTGTGGGCTGTGTTGTGTAAGTTGTATGAACCTCTCTGGTTCATACACTTCAGTCCTGTTATTAAGGTTTAATTAGGTGCTGAAGAGCGAACATTACCGAGTCTGAAATGTTCATGAGCCGGCCAATGTTGAGATGTTATCTCTGTCGCGCTCTGTGGTCCGAAATGATACAGAGGGAAGCCTCTGTTACCTTGGACAAATCAGCCTGCTCACTGGACACTCGAAGGAGGCAAATTTTCAGGTCACATTTCAATTAATATAACAATGCTCAAAGTAATTGAGAGACTTAAGAAAGTGGAGTAAGGTCAGCGCTTGGAGCACGTGAATATTTCAGGACCATCGCTTCCCCCCAGCTGCGGTTTCTTTCCCAAGTGGGTCTGAAATAATATTGTTTTCTCAAGTCTCGAGGTAGACTGAGTGGAGACTCTTGGATTAATTTGTGACGGGCAGAGTACGGGGGTGGCACACGCTGCGGAAGTGAATTGAGACATTTTTCAGCCCAAGAGCCCACGATGGACAACATACGTTGCCCCTTTGAGTGTATATAGCACGCATCGTATAGCCATAGCTCTATAGTCGTAGCACATATCGCATAGCCATAGGTATACAGCTGTCTAAACACTATATATATATATACATCACAAAACGTTTTCTACGACAGACAGCGCCCAGCAAGCACATCCACTCCAACGGCTCTGGGTAAAGAATATTCCATGGACCCGTTTTCTGTCGTCTGTTGATGGATTACTGGAGGCCTCGGTTGCCGAAGAAGAGGGTGGGTGGGTTCACCTCTGTTCGTGCTGGGGAGGCCATTGCTTCCTTGCCCTCTAGCGGAGAGAGGAAGGAGCCACCTGGGAAACACGAATCTACAAAGGTAGAATAATTACTTGGAATAATCGTAACGGGCAACAAAATTGTTTATTTTTACAGCTAACCTCAACACACAACCTCCATCAGCATTGCAAACGTTTCTGATGTATACTTGCCCCCGGTGAGTAAGGTCGATTTTGTTCGTTGGCAGTGCTGCTGCTGCTCTTCGTGGGTCAGTGGGTCAGACGTGAGTGAGTCACGGGTCGATGAGTCAGCCGCGTGAGACGTGGGTTGGTGAGTAAAACATGAGTTACGGGTCGATGAACACGAGTTGGGATCATTGTGTTCATGTGATTATTATTGACCCATGATTAATCTGATCATTTACTTGTGATTGATTAGATCATTGGTCTATGTTTGATTGGATCATTGACTGTTGATTGATCATATTAAAGACCAGTGTTTAGATGATTATTGACCTATGATTAATCAGATCACTGACCTGTGATTGATCAGTCATCGATTTATGATTAATCAGATCACTGAACTATAATTGATCAGATCGCTGACCTATGATCGACCTGATTACTGATCTGAGATCAATCAAATCATTGACTTGTGATCAGTCAGATCCATGTCTTGTGATGAGTGAGGTGATTGATATGTGATCAGTCACACCAATTACGTCTGGTTAATCACTGCCTTTTCAGACGCGTGGCAATAAGGCTTGGGTTCAGAAGGGTCGTCCTTTCTCTGCTACGGCACGTAGTGCAAGGAAACCCGTCTTTGGGATTCAGTCAGGCACTAGAGTGATATTAATCGCTTAGATTACTCATTTACTCGCTCCTTCTGTTGCCCATCCACCAGAAAGATAACAGAAGAGGTAATTCTGTATTAACAGGAGAAAAATATACGAGGAGGTGGGTCTCACAGCGAGAGAGAGAGAGAGAGAGAGAGAGAGAGAGAGAGAGAGTTCTGCCACGCCGGCGAGAGAGTGTCTTGATAAATGTGCCGGGGGTTGAGTGCTGGTGGGTGAGCATCACTCCTCATATTTCACTCGGGCTTCAAAAGGTGGTGTGTGTGTGGGGGGGGGGAAAGCCCCCTTCCCCCTCCCCCTCCCCCTCCCCTCCCCCCTTTACTGTACCACACTGCAATTAACGGGGTGCGGTTTCTATTTAAGGGAAGGGGAGGAGGAGGGGGGAGGGGTATGGACAGATGCGGGCAGCTGGATTTCCGTAGGTATGTTGGCCACCCCCCCGAAAACACACGAAAGTAAACAAGGCTCCAGTCACGAGGGAAAGTATTTACGAATCTTTGAGAAAGTGGAAGACCTGTCTTTTGAAATGTGCCAGGTCATGGTTATTACTGGGAAAGACATGAGAAGGTAGAAGAGAGTTCCAAAGCTTCGACGCGGAGGGAAAGGAAGCAGGTATCAAAATGGCCCACCACCCTTGAGCTGCCGATGGCCACACGATCACTAACTACATTTAGCCATGTTGTTGTGGTGACCTGTAATCACTCGCTGACGATGGCAACGATCGTATAACATCCCCATATAATCGTGGAGAGCTTGTTTTGATTTGGGTGGGTGGGGAGAGAGAGAGAAGAGAGAGAGAGAGAGAGAGGAGAGAGAGAGTATTGCTACTCACTCAACCATTGCCGACGTAAACTGTTTTGGTGTGTGTCGTTCGGAATTATCATTGGCTCTCCCCCCCCCCCCTCCCCACCAACCACACTGACTCCCTCCCCTTGACGGTTCATATAATTCTAAACGCTCTGGCTCTCCCAAGGTAATTACATAATCGGCGCTTCTTACCCAACCAAGATAATCCCGAATTCCTGACGATCTCGCGAATTATGTATGTAATCCAAGGTGAGTGCTCTGGGCCCGTTTAATTCTGATTTCCCGATCATCGTTCCTGATTGTGATGCAGATTACCTAATCCCCCCTCCCTCTCTGACAGCCTGTGATGATTAGGGGTAATTAGATGATTCCCGGTGATGGTATAAAGTGTGCATGATCGATCGGGGATCATAGCCAGTGTGTTTTTTCTTTTTTTTTTAGCGTGGCTTCTATCACCGATATAGACTTAGATCTATTGTTCTGTTTGATTGATCGCTGCCTGATTGTGGAATTGTAAAGTTCTTAATTCTGACTTGGATTATATTAATCTTTTACTCCTCGGGCACGACGGTGATACGACCCTCGGGTAGCACGACAGTACGACCCTCGGGCACGACACGGTACGACCCTTGGCTATGGCGATGTTTCGGCTTTTGAACTGGCCATCATACCTAGTGGTCGTACCGTCGTGCCCGAGGGTCGTACCGTCGTGCCCGAGGGTCGTACCGTCGTGCCTGAGGGTCGTACCGTCGTGCCCGAGGGTCGTACCGTCGTGCCCGAGGGTCGTGCTCTTAATCATACTGATAATCACAAGTTTTCCTAAAAAAAGGAAAAAAAATCTTTATAAGAATAAGGTAGAAATCTCCTCTCCTATTTTTTTTTTTGTGATGAAATGAATCAATTTCCATAACTGATTATTACTTAAAAAGAAAAAAAGACCTTTAGATTTTTTTTTTTATTCTCCATTTTAATTCAAGGTCATAGCCATGAACTAGAGACGGAAGTACGCGTATCGGTCGTGTAGGTACCGCCTTGTACCTAGTCGCCAACAGTGAGAGAGAGAGAGAGAGAGAGAGAGAGAGAGAGAGAGAGATGATGATGACGGAATCCTGGGAGAAAAAAAGATGGAATTCATCAAAGCAAATATCGCTAAACACAAGGAGTTTTCTTTTTTTCCCACGACTATATATATATATAACCGCTAACTTTGGAATGAGTTTCCTCGTTCAGCAGTTGCTCTGTTGAGACCCTTCCGGGATGCAAACTCGACAGAAGTGGCGTTAATGAGTCCATTAATTAGGTGCAAATTAGACTCTTTAAGTGACGCCAAACAGGAGGGCAATAAATAGCACGCACACATATACGCCCTTCTTGACGCGGCGGAATGCAGGGAACATATGAAAACATTGCGTCATACGTAACACAGGACTAGGTTGTAACATAGCGTCTCCCGTAACAGGATTAGGTTCTAACATAGCGTCTCTGGTAACAAAGGAGTGGATTGTAATATAGCGTCTCCCGTAACACAGGACTGTAGATTGTAACATAGCGTCTCCCGTGACAAAGGAGTGGATTGTAACATAGCGTCTCCCGTAACAGGATTAGGTTGTAACATAGCGTCTCCGGTAACAAAGGACTAGATTATAACATAGTGTCCCCTGTAACAGGATTAGGTTGTAACATATCGTCTCCCATAACAAAGGACTAGATTGTAACATAGCGTCTTCCTTAACAAAGGACTTAACATTTTATCATAGCGTCTCCCGTAACAAAGGACTAGGCTGTAACATCTCCCATAACACAGAAGTAGATCGTAACAAAGCACCAAGCATAACACAGGACTCGACAGTAACATAGAGTCACCCGTAACAAAGAAACTAACCGAAACATAAAGTCGCCAATAACACAGGATTAGACAGTAACATAGCACTAGACTCGCAGCATAGCACCAGGCATCACACAACACCAATGGTAATCTTAACAAAGGCTTCAACACAGCATCAGAGTCAGACATTAACAGACCTCCCACAGACAGACAGACAGGCAGACAGACAGACACACAAACACACACACACACACACACACACACACCATCAAGATTTAACATAGCACCAGACTTGACACACCACCTGTGTTGTAAATACAACCACACTTTAGTCGCAGGCTTTAACACAGCACCAGACCTGAAAGCCTTAAACTCACCGTCAGATCTAACACGGCTCAGATAAAACTTAACATAGGACGAGAATCACAGGAGAGTCGTCCTTCAAACCATAGACCCATCCCTTAGAACACTTACCCGAACACGCAACTCCCTTGATTTAACATAGCACCAGTCTTCACCTAGGAGGAGAGAAGTCAACAGAGCGGCGCCAGGCGTAACATAGCACCAGCACCAACCCCTCCCAGCTCGCCTCTCACCAGCAGTGATAAATTATATTCAAAAGAAAGTGTGGGAGTTCTACCATTCTCTCACTGCCTCCGTCCGTCTGTCTGTCTGTCAGTCTCTTCCCTATCCATAGGCCTCCCTGTGTAGGCCCCCTCCATGATGGACACATATTTAGCATAATAGGTTTACAGGACCCTCCCTCCCCCCCTTCACCACACACACACACACACACACACACACACACACACACACACACACACACACACATCAAGCCCATGAAATTTTTTGGAAACTTGACACGTGGAAAATATTTTTTTTCAAGAATTTTAAACATATTTCGACTCGGTTGATATACTTAACAAACTTTGCCCCCCCTCCCCGTATAAAACCCCCCAGAGATACGTCCTTGCTGCTAACGAGTCTCCGGGGGTGTTGGGGGTTGGGGTAGAGGAGGAGTTATGTTATTCAAAAAGTTATTATAAGGATCTAAATATTCATGGCCAGAAAGAGGGGGAAGAAGAAGGAACGAAAGATATGATAATGAAACGAAGAGAGGCAGGGATTTAAAGACGATAAGTCATGGAAAATGTGAGAGGAGAAGTAGAGGTAGAAGAAGGTGAAGACGAAGGGGAAGACGAAGGAAAAGTAGATAGAGGAAATAGAAAAAGACTAAATAGAAGGAAATAGAAAAAACTAAATATAGAGAAAAAGAAGAAGAAAGCTTGGCACAGAACGAGAGAAAGATGCGGTCGCCAGCCTCCCACAGACAGACAGACAGACAGACACTCTCAGACAAACAGGTGTGTGGGAGTGTGTGAGGGAGAGTGTCTGTCTCCCTCCACTCGCTCAAATGACCACCTCTCTCTACTCTCCCATGACCATACCCCTCTCCCCACCCACTCTCACTCTCTCGCATGGCCATACCCCTCTCCCCCCCCCCCCCCCTCTCTCCCTCTCTCCCTCTCTCCTTAATTAGGGGTCAGACAAAGTGTGCAGCGTGGAAAGCACAAGTCCCCCTCTCACTCTCTCTCTCTCTCTCCCCAATTAACGCCCCTGCAAATTGAAGTGAAATCTCATAAGGGTGGAGGAGAGTGTGGCCGAAGCGAAAGAATATATCCAGCACTCCCGTTTTTGATTGACTCCCTTTGTGCGTTTACGTCACACTCGGTAAACACGTGTAAAAGAAGAGAGAGAAAAAAAAAAGAGAGGAAATTTACAAACGTATCGCAGCTGATGATTGATGTCTACTTAATGGTAGTCAGAAAAAAAAGGGAAAATGTTTGGGCGCGAGAATTATTTTGCATATCAGTTCGAGCAGGCTATTCCGTTGAGGGCCAGGAGGAAATGTGATGTCTAGTTCCACTCCCTTGCTCATCTCTGCCATACTGAGTGCTTTCCTGTCTCTATTCGTGTATACCTATGTATAGAGCATTCCGTAGCTTGTATACAGGACTTGTCTCTACCCATGTATACCTGTGTATAGGGTATTCATTAGCCTGTATATAGCTGTGTATGTATCGGTTCGTATGATCTTTGGTCAAGGTTAGCCAGTAGATTGGGGCTTCTTCGTCTTCAGAGTTTTTCTATGAAAATTCAGAGCAAATTTGAGCTGTAGTGTGTGTGTGTGTGTGTGTATGTGTCTCTCCCTCCCACCTGTGTGTCTGTGTTTCTTACATTACCGTGGGAGAAATGGCGGGACTCCCTCGTTGTGTGTGTTAATGTTAACATCACCGTGGGAGATAACGGTCCTTGGGATTTAGAGATGGTGTGTGTACGGAAGAAAAAGCAAAAACTTTATAAACTGCCATAACAAGTGCAAAAACACCTGAGCATCAGTGATAACAGATAAGGAAGGGAAGCATTAGAAGAAGCAAATGAATACAGAAAGGCGCCAAAGAAAAAGATGTATTAAGAAAGGCGTAGAAAACATATATCTGATGATAACGAGATAAAGAAAGATATGAAAAACAATTAAGTGAGAAAACAAGATAAAGTTAGATAAAACACACAGACACATTCAAAACACGAGACGGAAATGGTTAGAATCGGTTCAGGTAATTAGAGAGAGAAATATTCAGGTGGGGAAAAAAGCGCAGACGGAAGGGGATTGCACCAACTTGCAAGGGGACCTACACAGAGTCCAGAGTTGGTCTTGATACATTAGTCGATGAAATTTGAACCCGAGGGCATGCATTAAGTAAGCTGCAGGGATCTGTTTGTGAGAGAGTGGCGATGCTTTTTCGTGTGGGGCGGGATGGCGTCGGGAGTGTGAGAGAGTGGCGACACTCTTTCCTGTGGGGCCGGGGTGGCGTCGAGAATGGATGGAGGCGAGCAAGTACGAATGTGCACTCTCCGGGGAAAGCCACCAAGCTTCCGGGATGCCTTTGAGGAAGAGAATGGCCCGACAGACAGACGGGCAGACCCACCTGACACCCCCCCCCCACCCCACCCTCTCGAGCCAGCGGTCATCGATTATTTCTCACGGGAGGATGTGAACGAAGGCCTCGAGGGCTCTGTTATATAGCCTGGTGTGGCCAGGTGAACACCACCTACTCCCACCACCCAGTCATATCCCCCCCTCCCCTCCCCTCCCCCTCCCCCCTCCTCCCCGGCTGGCCAAGCTGCCACTTAGAGGCGACGGTGTGGCGAAAGGGGTGAGGGGGGAAGGGGGGGGGGAATTGGTGGTCATGGGGGCGTGAGGAATGGGGATACAGCGTCATGGGGACATGAGGGGCGAGGTAGGTCCCAAGGGGTCCAGGAATGGGAGGCTTTCAGGTCTCAGGGGTCCAGCCACGACAGGGTTTCAGGTCTCAGGGCCTAGAGGGAAGGGCGTTGGTCCATCAGGTCTCAGGGGGACAGACCGACATCATGGAGTCTTACGTGAAGGCCTGATGGTGGTGGTCTCTGATGAGGTGAAGGGGGAGGGGGGGGAGGGGGGTCGAGTTTCAGGTCTCAGGTGATGTCGAAACTTCAGGTCCCAGATGAAAAAAAAAGAAAAAAAAAATGTCGAGTCTCGTGGTCTCAGGTGAAACCCTTCGTCCAACGCCTCAGGCTCGAGTACCAAGGTCAATCACGGCAATTAAGGGAGCGAGTGGCAGGTTACCGGCTGTAGGGAAAACCCGAAGAACTCGAAAAAAGAATGGAAGAACAAAAATTTCTCTCTAGAGCTGAAAAAAAACCTGACCCCACACAGACCAGCTGTGAGGGAGGCACAGGCCGAGGGCTGGGTCTGTGTGTGTGTGTGTGTGAGACGCAGCAGGCACCCCCGAGAGAGAGAGAGACTCTCTCTCGCCCTCAAGTGGCACTCGAACTTCAAGTGTTCACTTCCTTGTTAACAGGCCCTCAAGGTAGTGGTCCGTACAGGGTCGGGGGGAAGAAAGGCCCGGGCGCGCCTTGTCTTCCCCCCCCCCCCACACCCCTCCACCCCCCTCCCGCGGACGAGATATTATCGTCATCTGCACGGGAGTCTCCTCTCTCTCTCTCTCTCTCTCTCTCGGGTCGGGGAAGTACCAACACACACACACACACACACACGCACGCACGCACGCACGCACGCACGCACGCACGCACGCCCTCTCTTGCCTTATCTACCCCGGGGATTAAGGGCGTATGCTTTCCTTTAATTAGAGGCTCTCGCGGGTGATAAGGCTTATCAGGGACCGTGTGGGAGCCCGCTGTGCGCAGCCAATATTTCTGATGAACACTACTCGTACAGTGAGGACTGGCCGTGCAGGGGCGAACCCCGTGGTGGAAATAGGAGTTCAGAGATTGAGAGGAAAAAAGAGATATAGGTGTAGAAAATGGGAAACACACTCAGCAGCGAATGAGATTGAAAATGGGAGACACACTCAGCAGCGAATGAGATTGATGAAGGAGGTGAGAGAGAGAGAGAGAGAGAGAGAGAGAGCATGTGTGTGTGTGTGTGTGTGTATGTGTGTGTGTAGGTATCGACTAGTCCCGATGGAAGGATGATAAGCTGCGATTGACTGTGGGCGTGCTGCCCCGCCCGGGATTCGAACTGGGGCGGGGAGGAGGGGCCCGTGCGTGAATCATGGTCAGCAACGCTAACCACTACGCCACGGAAGCCCGTGTGTGTGTGTGTGTGTGTGTGTGAGTGATAACAGTGATATGCCACAACTAAGGGTATATAAATGCTATTTTACTACAGCCGTAAACGCAGATATGAGCCATAAAGACCCAGTGTCCAATACATATCTTGAAGACCAGTGATGATCGGCTGGGGCGTGTGTGTACATACATAAGGGGGAAGGGGTAGGGGGGTGTGGGGTGTTGCAGTGGGTCACCAGCTAGCCATACCCATCCCAATAATTACCTACCCCTCCATATAGGAACCCATCCACTCCTTAACCCCTTCCGCATCGTCACTACACTCAAGGATCAGTAAGGCGGATTCTGCACTCTATCTCTGGGGTTAGTATAAGCCTATCAGTCCTACCCCCCGGAGAATGGGGGTCCCCACTACACTTACTCTGAGGTTAGGTGTAAAACCACCAGTTCCCCAGAGACTGGGTGTCCTCACTACATTTACTCTAGGGTTAGGTCTAAAATCACCAGTCCCCCAGAGAATGGGTGTCCTCACTACACACAGTGTAGTGGTAAGTGTTCACCCATCAGCCTCCTCCCCCAGACTATGGGGGGTTTCTGTCACCCGGGTTTTCCCCTTAAGTGGGATAGACTCCTGAGTCCCTCTACACCTGTCGTACTGTCCACTGCAGGTGTTACACCGTAACAGGTGCTACGTGACGCACCGTGAACAGGTGTTAAACCTCCGCTGTGTTATACTGTGATAGATGTTACCTGTTAAACGTGACATGTGTTACACCTACACTGTATTGTTTTGTGACAGACGTTACGCCCACACTGTTACACTGACGTGTTATGCCTCCACTCTGTTACGCTGTGACACAGGTGTCATACCACGCTATAACAGGTGTTACCCAGAGTATTCATTCCCTCAAGGGACGCTGTGCTAGACCTAAGGCAACTGTCCTCTTCACTGACGAATAGGAAAAGGATCCCTACGACTGTAGTAGAATGTACATAATCATTACAACTGTTGTAGATATGTGTGTGGTGACTTGTACTCTACCGGGTGCCACAGTGGTTGTGGAATTGCTTGGTGTGGTGGTGGTGGGACGGGGGCTTTGTTGCTGTGGGATAGGACTATCCATCTCCCATCCCTCAGGGTAGAAGAACTATAAGAATTTGTTTCATTCCATTAGGCATATAGACTAGGCCTACACCAGATGGCTGTAAGTATTGCAGAGCTGTAGTGGGACTGTAGACTAAGCCTGTACGAGGTGGTTTACATATAAGTCTTGCAGTAGTGAAGGAAACTAATTCTTTAAGGTTTACATGTAGACTAGTCCTATACGAGGTAGCTATAAGTCTTGCAGAAATGAAGGAAACTTCTTGGGTTTACAAGTAAACTAGGCCTATTCATGTTAACTTCAAGTTTTGCAGAACCGATGGAAACTACATCTATTGGGTTTACATGTAGACTAGTCCCATACAAGGTAGCTATAAGACTTGCAGAACGAAAGGAAAACTGCTTCCTCTGGGTTTACATGTAGACTATACCTGACCCCCTCTCACGTCATGACCTGCAGCTCCTGCACGGATCCCCTCTCTTTTTCTGTAGGCCTACAGGTCTTCACCCCCCCTCCTCCCCCTCCTCCTGTAGGCCTAGCGATGCACCGATAATCCATTTTCTCTTCTCTCTTTCTCTCTCTCGAATCTCTCTGGAGACGCCAATCGAGCGTGAATACCAGATGCGTCCTCCACTTTGCATACGTCGCTCAAGAGCGTTAAAAAAAATAAAAGAAAAACGCTCGAAGAAGCGATTTTTTTTATCTTTTACGAAGGAGAAACTCCTTCGGTATTATGATACGATTTGCAGAGAAGCGACCTGATACGGGCATTTTACAACTATACCGTGTGAGAGCAGTTGAGTGATATGGCATTGGCTAATCAAGCGATCGTAATATGGGCAACGTAGTTTCTCTCAACGGGCGTTAGAGTATAGCCAGTTATGCGATTCATTATGGGCTGTTTATTGAATACGTTGTGGGTCAATAAACCATACGGTAACGGATGTTGAGCGATACGATAATGAGTGTTAAGCGATGCCAAATGTCGGCTCTGTTAATCGGGACAACATGGGCCTGTTAATCGGTACAGTATAAGGCTTTGTTAAACGGTACGGCATGGCGTGTTAATCGATACAGTGTAAGGCTTCGTGTTAAAACGGTACAGTACAGGCCTGTTAATCGATGCAATACGGACTGATTCACGATACAACCTGGTCACAAAATACTGTCATACGAGAAAATGTGACGAGTGTGATAGATCTACCGATGTGATACAGTAGGATACAGCGATACAGTAAGGAGAGAGTGGGGGGGGGGAGGGGAGTAATACAGCACGCTAGACTGGCGAAGGAACAACCCTTAAGAAGTGTACGGTACGTCGGGGATCAGCTTTGACCAGGAGACAGTAGATCCTTTAACTCAAGAGAGATTCGAACCCGGGTCCCACCACACGCGCACACATCACCGTCCTCCGTCACTGTACGCAACCCTCAACCCCCCCCCCCCCACTATCACCACTACCGCAACATTTGCATATGTCATCTTGCCAACACGCATCGATGTGGACTACGGAGGGGGTGTGTCGACGTGTCTTGCCTGTCATGATGATGCCAGAGCTATGACAGGCACTTCCTGCAGAACTAGGATGAGCTAGAATATGCCCATGAACTAGACAGTTAGGCAGGAGCCACAGGAGTACGGTCACACGCACACACAAACACTCAGACACACACACACACTAACACAAGATAGGAATTCTTATGGGAGAAACTTAGTAACAATTTGCAGTAATAATGATGTATGTATCTTTAATGGCAGACTAGATGAAGACCTTAGAGTGGGGAAACCCAC
>JAYMFT010139845.1:0-12846 GCA_038088735.1 Panulirus argus
CAGGTCATAGTTATTGGGAAAGACATGAGAAGGTAGAGAGTTCTAGAGCTTCGACGTGTAGGGAAAGAAGCAGTTATTAAAACGGCACCTATATACCTTTCATTCCACACATTCCTCTAGATTCATTTACTCCCACCTTTAGTTATTCTCATTTACTCCCACCTTTAGTTATTCTTCATAATGTGAGGAAAATTCCTCCTTTGGTTATGAAACTTGACCCAATATATACACATATTTATATGCAAGTATAGAGTGCTGCAGTGTCAAGGAAGGATGAAGGTTTTATTTCTGTTTGGTTGGGGTGATGGTGATTGGTTATGGAGTAGTTTGGGTGAGAGGGATTAACTGCTGTAAGAAACAATTTGGTACCAACCTTTTATATAAAAATGTGATGCAAAATGAAATTGAATCCGGTGCTTTGTAATGAGTTTATTATTTTTCAGGAAACAAAAATGGCTGGTGACTCAGGTGTAGATAGCTCACAATTCAAGGGCTTGTCCCGCTATTTCAATGGAAGCACAATTGCTGGCAGAGCCAATGTAAGTGTCTTGGTGTATGATATGAACTTTTATTACTATTAGCGTGATTCACTTTAGCATTAACTTGAAAGTCAGTTGATATTTATCTGTTGGATACATTACCTTATTTATGGTTGAATGGGAGCCAAAGAATGTTTAGTACATGTATGTGTACCAGTTGCCAATTGATTATCCTGTATCTGAAAACCTTGGGACTGATTGCCTATCAAATTTTAGATAATTTCACCTGTAATATATAACATGTTGCACATGTGGTATGTTTCTAAGCCTACTTGCATTTAGCTAATGTAGTTGAGCATGTAGAGTAGTTTGCAAATACTACAGCACCATTTGCCAGCCCTTGCTCACCTTATTTTCTATCTATATCACTAATTACACTTTTAATATGTTATTACTCAACACTGCTTTATTGAAATTCAAAATAAATGCAAAGTCATATGGTGGAACTCCACACCACCAGTTATTTCAACATAGTGGGACTGATCGGCACTCCACTAATGCCAAGTGGCCAGCCAGATAACTGAGTACTTTGTTGCAAAAAGGTACAGTACAAATAAGGAAACACTGTATTTTAAAAGTTAGCTATAAATAAAAAAAATAATATACATTTATATGCATTTATCAAAACTTGTTAAATGAGCTTGTAGAGAAAGGTTAATTATCATTAGCTAGGATACCTGGCTGACAGTGGGCTAGGAATCAGATTTTGTGTAGTTTATGCACTCTGCTTATCACCACAAACTTTAAAAAAGTTGATACCGTGATGCTTCTTTAATTTCTGCAAACAGCTTATTGTGTACACACATACACTTTCAAGTTTTAGTTCTTTGAGGTAGCATTTGGCTTGCTGTATGATCAAAGGGCCAGACAATGGAAACTTTCTCTCCTTCACTAATGGATCCACTCCGTAACTATTATTCATTAACCTTTGAGTTGCACTTTCATAAAACTGCAGCATTTGGTCTTTCTGCTTCTTTAAATAGTATTTGGTGGTGATACCCACCACATAATTCTAACGCAATTATTTCACTGTGCACCACAGTCAAGTCTTTGCAACAATTTAAAATTCTTAGCTATTATGCTTCCTGTTTTCACTCTTATCCATGAGTGAGGGTATCTGATCATCTTTTTGACATGTTCATGTTGAAGTAAAAGCACAAATGTACTAAATAACCACAAAAATCACAAGGTAAGACAAGACCAGTGATTATGAACAATGTGGACAAACAGCTGGATTTCCTGGGCTACAGGTCTGGTCCAGCTGGTGCAATTTTTTGTCAGCTTGGGCTCAGTTGGGTCATAGACTCCCTGCACAAAATGGTGGTGAGGATGTGTTGAAATAATCCTGTGGTTTTTGGATGTTCTGGTGAAGGATTCCTGACCTGTATATTAAATAATTTTAGATTTTTAGCTAAATTAGTGAGATTACACATTTTGTACTTAGCTTCCTGGAAGACACCTGAATTGCATTTCCGTATACAGTATGTCTGCACTCAGGTGGAACTTCAGATGCTCATAACTAGGATTTACTAACATCGTACTCATTTTTTGTTAATTTTTGCAAGCTTTCTAATTTTCCATTGCTTGTGCAGTTGCAAATTAATCTTGCCATTCATAACTGGAAAAGTCTAAATCAAGTAACGTTGAAACTGTACAATCATTTCGTAGCACCTTGAGAATGAAATGGCAAAAGTCTTTTACTTTTAGTTTGGAATTTGCAGGAGTTATGGCCCTTGTATAAAGGTTCAGCCTGTAAAACAGCCTGCCTCATAACTTGAAAGTTACACCTTTGGTCGTAGACCTTTATACAGTTGTTTCCCAATAGCTAAAGAACTGAATAGCATGTTACTTAAAATACTTAATTCATAACTTGAAAAAAATGCCTCCTGCATAGCATGGTACACACATACGGACTGCAGTGTGTGTGTTGTGTTGTCTTGTTAGGAGTCATTTCTTATACTGCAAATTAATGTTAGCCATAACTTGAACAGTCTTTACAAGATATTCATGAAATTTATACTGTAGTTCTCTGGCATCTAAAGAACTAACCAGCATATGAACCATAATCCTAGTTTGGATTTTGACTGAGTTATGTCCTTAATAAAATTATTTAACCTTGAAATTAATCTAACTCATTACTTGAAGAAATTCTACCTCCAGACACAGAACTTGATACAGGTGCATATTGTTGCTCTCATAGCATGGTACACTAGTAGGGATCAATCTTATCTATCATTAACATTGTCCTCTTTTTAGGAGTCACACTTTAACATGGAATGGACCTTGGTCATAACTTGAAAAGTTTGTCATATATTTGTGAAACTTTATACAGTTGTTTCTCAGCGTCTAAAAAAGTCGTGGCATAAGACCCAAAAATTTAGTTTGGCTTTTGTATGAGTTAGGATTTTATAAAGAGTTCAGGAACTTTGCTCATAACTTTCTAAGAAAATTACACCTTTGGCCTTAGAATTTAATATGGCTGTTTTCATTAGTTTCCATATAACATTTTTGATGAGTTTTTGCAAACTCTGATTTTCCATTGCATGTGCAGCTACAAATTAATCTTGGTCATACCTTGAAAAGTCTAAACCAGCATAACCATGCTGAACTGCAGTTACACATATATTTCATGAAACACCTGCTAGGTGCAAAAATGTCTGCTGACTTGAAGAGAGAACCACATTACTCATCTTTGTGCAACTTTAACTAGTTCTTTATATATATCTTTGTTTAATTATTTTTAATACATTAAACATGACAGCACTAGCCAAGATAAAGCCATATGTGTTTTAATGTATTTGTTTGTCCATATATTGTTTACTGCAGTTTCTGATAACTAGCTTTGTGAACTCAAGAAATTCTGTTAAGCCTTATTGCAGTAATGCCATCACTAAGGACTAGTTTAGAGTGGTAGGTGTCAGCTTGCCATACTAGTAAGATTTTTGGACATTTATCTTGCATAATCATAACATATAAGATTTTTGGACATTTATCTTGCATAATCATAACATAATATTTACAATTGTAAATACATTTTCAGGTGGCGAAGGCGACTTACGCGGTGTTTGGGCTCATCATTGCCTATAATGTTATGAAGCCTTCCAAGAAGTAAATGTTCAAAGTTGTATATATAAACTATCGTATAAATAATAGTAATGACTACCTTTTTACTTTTATTTCACCAAGTTATTGTACAATATTTATTGTGAATTCATTTATCAAAAGTGCCCCTAACAAATTAGGTAAAGATTTAAGAAAGAAAGTACTTTGCATGAGTAGTCTGTTTCTCACTTTCTTGTATGACTTCTACTAGAAATATTAGTAAAAGATGGGACCTCTACAGAATTTAGACTTCGAACACAACAGTTAGTTGTATTCATCTGGTCTCAGGTTGGAATTTTTTGGATAGTGAACACAGTGTCATTACCATACTGTGTTATTATGTTACATGAATTTTCTGATGGGTAGTATAAATTGTGAAAGCCACATAAAGCTGAAGGTAAAAACTTTGAGTATATGACACCAGAGGAATAAAGATTTCACTTCAAGCTGAAGGTAAATATTTTAAATGTATGTCACCTGAGGAATAACGATTTTTATGAAGAAGCAAAGATAATGTTGGTAGCATGAGAAACAATTTTACATGAAACTCGGGGTTCACAAAAGCCTGTATCCTACACCTTCCTTTATTATTAACTGTCCTTCCTGGATGGTGGTCAGGGTCCCTGGTTATAATTTTCAAATGGGACCAATGAAGGATTATCCTTGCCATGTTTGGTTCAAATTGGCCCAGTATCATAGGATGAGACAAAAATGTAGAAAGTTATTGCATGGATGCCCAGTATCATAGGATGAGACTAAAATGTAGAAAGTTATTGCATGGATGCCAAATAATGGCAAGAGCTCATGTGGCCTTGTGTTAGGTGAGCTGAAATGGTACACAAAATGAGTAGAGGAAATAAAGATTTAGACAAATCATGCAGACAGCTACAAATAAGGGTTTTCCAGTACAGGAATAACGAGTACTTGTTAGCTCAAATATTTTCATCTTTGTGAAGAAACTACACCAGTGTGGATAAATGAGAATTATCCTTAATATTTGTTGAAAGTCTATGGTAATAAAAGGACAGAGTAAGTACATAAGATATCATCAGCCCATAAGCCAGAATACCTGAATAACATAAAATGACAAACTTGTAATTATAAGAGGGACAATAGTGGTGTGGATCATTTTATTGTTGGTATGTGGCACTGAGTGTAATGCAGACCATGGATTAATTGCAAAGTTTCTCACGTAATATGAAATGTAGGGAAGGCCTATAAGTAGGTTAAGAAGCATTCATTCAGCATAAATGTGTGTTTACTTGATTATATAGCTCTGGACCATTGCAGCATGTGAATAACAAAGTCATTTATTGATAAATTTGTCAACCTCTATGTAGTATAAGAAATAAAGGAATATTGTAAGCTGAAAGAAGTTTTTGTTTTTAAGGGTTATGTTGTAAATAACAAATTCATACAACCAAGTAGAGATCAAGAAGGGTAGTAGGTTAAAAATATATTCTGAAGAAAACTGATGCATACAAGATGATCCAAAGAAGCATACATGATATAAATAGATGGGCAAGACAAGGGAAATGAACATAATAAATATTCCATCCTAGGATAAAATGAGTGTATATACTGTTTGTGCATTTGTCCATCAGCATATCTATGTATTATTGATACATGCCTCCATATATGTATGTAGGGCCTACCAAAAATAAAAATACCAATCTATTCCTTGCATGGATGAAAATGAAAAGTAGTGTACATCATAAGAATCCACAAGAGAGTTAAGTGAGGCTTGCCAGGTAAAAGAACCAGTGGGCAAAATAGCCCAGAGAGACAGTTTAGATTTCACTGAAGCCTGTTCACAGAAAATTTTCTTGGACAACAAGTAGGATGAGTATAAGGCATTATGAGATAGTGGACCTGATAATACTAAGCTTATATAGTATACTTGCTTGATAGGATAAGTATTATACCATTATGACTACTCTTTGTGTGTAAGTTGTATTTTTAGACGTAAATTAGTAAAGAGAACATGAGAAGTCCCACGAGCAAGGGATATAAAGGAAAAGTGAGATATATGCATGAAGAGGATTTTAACTGAAGCAAGCACTTGATTTTAACACTTTGTACATGGATTTCCTTCCCAAGACTATTGCCCAAAAAATATCAGGTTGCCTTAAAAAAAAAATTATAAGGCCATGTATGTAACAAACTGGTTGAAAACAACATTTTGGTGGTGAAAATTATGGTATAACACAAAGTAGTTACGAAAAATATTTAAACAAACATTCTGCAATTTATAATAACTAGCCCACTTAATTCCAATATGGCTAAAAGATACTCATAAGCACAACTCTTGAAGGGTGTTGTTGAATACTGTGATAGTGTAAAAATTTTCTTTTGCTGCAGTAGAGAAAAGTCAAACATCTCATTTATTATTACTGGAAATTAATTTGCCTGCAGCTGAACAGCAAATCCAAAGGGATCACAAAAGCTGAAATATTTTGAGCATTTACCAAAGAGATGGGGAACATAATAAAACGATGGATATTATCTGGCAGGAAACTAGAAGTTAGGGTTAGTTTTCTTATTATAGTATATTCAGTCCTCTCAAAACGTGGATATTTCCCACTTGAGAGATGAGCATTCCATGTGGGACTTAATATGATTTGTTTGCAAAGGACATTCATTTGTAGCACAATTAAATAACTTTAGTAGTAAACATACTACAAAGAACTGGAAATCCTTACCCTTTGCAAGCCTTTGGTGTACAGGATCTTAGTTTTCTAAAATGAGATATCATAAAAGCACCATGCATGGCTAGTATGTACATGATCCACTTAATGTAAATAGGAGTGGAATAAATGATAATAATTGATAGGACAGCACTACTTTGCAGCTTATTCTACATATTTCATGATACCTACTACTTAGATACTTTAATCAATATTCAGGAATGCATAATTAGTACTGATTAAGGTAGTGTGCTAATAATAGGGTCAGAACATTGTTTTGAAGGGCATCTAATGTGTTCCATAGTCCATTATATGTAAAAGGGAAAGAGAAATTCAGATACAAAAAAAAGTTGGATCGAATCGTGTACTGTTGTATATTTGTGGACTTAATTTTCATGTACTTCAATAAACAGCTTACTGTTGTAATGAACAGAATGAAGAAGCTCTAAAGAGGTATGTCACAGAATGAGCAGTAAGACTGAAAAAGTATGCTAGAGATCAAACTGTGCATGGTGAGACCTTTGATATGCACAGAAGTTAGTGAGAGTACTATTGGATGACAATCATGTCACTTTTTCACAAAGATGTGCTGAACTTCCTATTTAGAATTAATAATGGGAACTCACACTATAAGCATGACATACAGTGAGACTGAAATATAAGCAATTTAACACTAAAGCAGATAATAGTAATAACTTCTCAAATTATATACACCTTTCCCCTGCTAAATGCTCTGATTTAAGTGCATTATGCAAGACTGCTAGAGAATGAATGTGAGCAAATGGGGCCTGTTCTTTTCCTAGCATTACATTACTAAGGTGGGAAATGGTAAGCATAAAATGAAATTATGCATAAATAAATATTTAATGATCTTTTCTCTCTAGTATTTGCTACTTCTTTTGAGAGTTAGGTAGTGTCAGTAACAGTTGTGCCATGAGGGAGTCAAGATGCCCATTATTCAAAAATGCTAAAGTAGCTCATATGAGAGAAAATGATGCTTGAGGCAACTGATAATAAAAAAAAAAAAGAAAATGCTTGTGAAAGCTGATATTGAGGTAAATTACCTAATAAAACATGAAACAAGGGGTCTTTAACCCTTCGCTGAGCACTCTTTAACTTATGCTGCACTGCTGCCTGGCATATGAGAAACTCCATGAGTAACTTCAGACATACCAAGTAAGTATGATTACAAGTAGTTTTACATTAGTAATATCTATTACCTAGTAAGTGACAGCAACAACAGTTATTAAGATATGGCTGTGGATCTAGTACAGCAGTCCTTGACATTTTCACATGCTTTCCAGTCTAATGAAAAAGCTTAGACCACGGTGTCTGGAAAAACACCGTATATTTTGCAACCGAGGCAGAGGCAGACATTTAAAGAATTGATCCTCATGAAATCAAACAATCCTTTATTAAGAGATATGAAGTTAACCATCTCCTACACCTCCTCTCATTGGTAAAATGAATGAATGGTATTATGAGAGTCAGACTGCATTGGCTTCAAGATCATTCAAAGGATTAGCCCAAATGCCATGTCTGGGTTTCTGTACAAAAGTTTATTATCAAGAGTATGAAAAGTTGTATGGGACTTGATATTACATTACTCTTTAAGTAAAATAAAATGCATATTCTAGTTATCAAATATTCATTCATGGATATTTTTAACATGAAGTTTAAAGAAATAAAATTTACATTTGTACATGAGCTTGAAAAGGGTAAAAGACTTCAGAACTACATATAAACTTTAGTGTACACATGTATTTACACATACTAACCCACCGGTACATCACTGAAAACATTTATTTCCAAAAACCTTATTTTTTTCATTTAGAACTTGACTCGCAAAATTAAAGACATTACGAGAAATATTAACAGAAAAGCACAGCGTAATATTATTTCCAAAACTAAAAATTCTTGACAACATTGATGTCTTGTTATGTTCAATTCTGATGTCTGGTATGGGCTACAAATAAAAGAATCAGTAAGTACAGTTTGATTCAACAGAAAGCAAAACTCGTATAACGTAATAAAATAAGGAACATAACACTCCATGTAAAATGTATTACTGTCAACAATGGCTCCTTAGGTTACAATCAGAGTATTCATGGCAAATTTTTATCTGATGACACGTATATATCCGAATGTCTGAGAGCATTCTTGAAGACGTAATCTGGATCTACTTGTACCAGTTTCCCAAAGACAGAATTTCTTATATGTGACTGGTGGACTTTTGAATTTAAAACTATCATTTATATTTATTAACTATAAATATACGTTAATTTATATACACTCTTACAATTCTCACAATTACTTTCTCATCTACAATTTCTTGTACATTTGTATGTGTATATGATCATGAACTCAATTCAATATCATGGTAATTGTAGGTATACTGAATGAAATATTAAAATCAAATCATATTTACCTAATATAAACTGAATAATTTGCAGTATAAAATAATCCACTCCATACCTTAATAACACAGCAGCATGGCAAAAAGTGTAAACTTATACCGGGATTTGCAAGCCTTGTAAAAGAAAACTGTATAAAAACTTTTAGTGCATCAAAACTGTGTATCATATTTTGGATGCTAATAGCTCTATCACACATGATTTTTATGTTTAATGTAATAATACCTTCTAAACATCTATAATCACTGTTACTGTTCTTATAAAATGAAGTTATGCACAGTGATATTACTGCCATGTACTATTACCATTTCTACCCAATCCTCTCAAGCAGTTTACCCTTTTTTACAAAACAATCAGTTAATTTGTATACAAAGTGTATGTCATACCTCCACTAGTCACTAGAATCTATATAATCATAAAGATTATCATAAATAAATATCAAATGTTTTCACCTTATAACCTATAATTCTAGTACTCTCATGTTGTAGTTGGTCGTGGCTTTAGGATAAGCTTCCCAGTATCATCACAAGACATGTTAAAATCCACCAGAACTGCCCGTGTCCGAGATGTGATAATTGAGGGAGATACCACCTTTTTGTGAATACCCATAATGAATAGGATAACTGAAATGTAAGAAACAACTATTACAAAATCTATCGATATTCTAAAAACAAAATTTAACAATGAACTTACACCTAGCTACCAAATCCAACTTAAAATGGAAAGACAGCCGTGAGAACATTCACAGTTGGAGGCCCGAGGTGCTAATTTACTCAACGCCATACTGTGCTCTTCTCACTGGCTGAGTGCAAAGCTTGGAGAAAAGAAGAGACTGATGCATATTAAACACCTTCTGTATACCATAAAATTTGCATTTTTCTTATCCAAACTGTTGCTTTTCCTTAAAAGTATGCCCACATTACCAACACTAGCAGCTGCATGCCATTTCCAGTCATTATGGATCTCTTGCACATACAAATTAAGCAAAAACTTTAGATATTAAACCAACATGCAACTGAAAACGAAATGAGTAGTCTTATAACCCTATAATCTGACTTTTTACTTCCAAACTGTTACATTTTTTTAAATGCTTGCCTACATGACCAACACTAATACCTGCATGCCATATTCTAGACATTATGGATCTGTTGCACAGCAAAAGTAGACAAAAACATGAAACATGAGTACTAGCCTCATCATGCATTAAATCCTGACTCTTCACAGTTAAACTTAATTTTCCCGACTGTTTGCCCACACTATCAACACTGCCATGTTCCAAACTTTATGGGTCTCAAGTACACAACAGTAAGCAAAAAATACGAGAAATAGCTACCATGCTATGCTAAACATGGTCATGTGGAGATTGCCCAAGTGCTGACTGGCTGAAAGCTGACCAGTAAACACTCTCCCAGCTCAAAGAAAAGGTGATATGTGTTGCATGTTCTTGTGAGGGACTTTTGAATCACTTGATGGATTTTAATATACATGCAATTTTTTTTTGTAAGTGGAAAAAATTAGACAAGAGTGCTATAACAACAGCATTAAACAAAGGAGTGCAAACCATGTTATGGGTGTACTACTGCCCTCATCAATGCTCTGTCATTATTATAATATCATTGACTTTGCTAGTTTTCTTTTTCTTTCTATAGAATGAGCTGAAATTCCATCGGGTTCTTGTTCTGAATTTTCTTAGAGTTTGTCTTCTGCCAATATTAATTCTGATTCTATTACTTCATCACTGCCATCTGTGATGTTATTTTCATTAAACTGAATAAACATCTCAACATCAATGTATTCATTCTTATTCATTCTTTCTTGCACTGAATAATGACAAATAAATCTGTAACGTCACACATAACTTAGAAGCATTGTTTTAAAAATGTACTTTGTTCTGATTTTGAATGGCCTAACCTCAGCATTTTTTACTCTTTGTCTTGTTTGCATGAAAGGTAGGAGCAACTATCTTCATGTCACCTCACTTACAAGCTCTGGCATTACAGGTCTAGGTTTGTCACCAGCTGTGAATAAACACCTATTGGCTTAATACCAGGTACAATGGTCAAAGGAAAAGAATACACTTCAATCTGGTGTGTAAAATGGAGTTTTTACCCCTATACCAAGCAAGTGCTCCAGTCCATTAGCATCTAGCATTACAAGCTCATAGTTTTAACTACTAAAAGAAGATCTGAAACTTACTTAAAGCAGAAGCAGCAAAAGTGAAGAAGAGGTGATTTAGAAGAGACTGCACAAAGGTTGCGTCCTGTGTCACGGGATCTGTGAGCCAAAGGTATGCCCCAAGAGCAGTGCTCGCTGCTACGATCACCAATACCACTGAAAAAAAAAAAGTTATTTAACAGAAAAACATGTGCCACCACATGTATTAGAGTACTGTGATGAAACTAATATACCAAAGAAACAATATGAAAGTATTTAGGTAGCTGTCTCTGATGGTGACGATAATTCCAAAGATGCAAAAACATTTATTTTGTTTAGAGGGTACTTCATCTACTGGATGCAACTTCTGATATGGAACTAATAAAATTATATTATCAATTCTGCATGTGAAATTCACATTATCTACCTGCTTATAAAATTTGGAACAACTTAATAACTGTATCAAAGTTAAATTATTGACTAATCTTTCCATTTATTAACTTTACTTCCATTTCCATTTACCATGGCATGGTGAAGTACATTCAGCCTATAGTTTAACTGACAAACATCCTCAACTTAGGTTTAGAGTGCAACAATAAACATGGACTTACACAATAATATAAGCCATGCTCAATTTTAATGCACCTTTGCACACTTTTAACATTCTTTAGCATAAGAATCATGAAAATGTGTAAAGATGTATTTCTTATACGAATGCTGATTGCAAATGATCAGAAACTGTAATCACTATTTTAGTTTGATTCCTTTTACTTTGTCCCCATACTATCCTCAAACCCCCAAGCTGGATCTTTTGATAATTACCAACACCATATGCTGAATTTTATAAATATGCACTTCCATGAGCCCTAATGTTACTGTATTCACCCAATGACTGCTAATATACCACATGTGGGCACTACACCTTTGGGAGTTGACTGCAAGCATCTCAGGAACCCTATTATGGGGCTCAAGTAGCTCTGAGGCTGCATTCCTCTAAAAGAAAGAAAAAAGATGGCAATCTTTGAAGTGTGAGGGTCCTTGACAAGACTGTTATCGTTTCCATTTAATGATCACAGCCTTACAGAAGCTAGCATCTTTTTCACGGTTTAATCACTAGCAGGAAGAGTCTGCCAGCAACTAATAAATCAATTAAATAATATATTCAGCTTACTACAGATGAATAACAATATAACTTACTTCTCCAACGAGTTGTGGCTGGCTGTAGTCGAGCAATTACTTCTGTTAACCGTCGCTCAAATGCTTTTAAGTCTGAAAGAGGTCAGATTGACATACTTGTAAGTATGGAAGTTATCATTTATTAGGAGACTGGTTAGCAAATGATAAGCATCTTGGGATATACTGAAATGGTGTTTGCAGTGTTATAGGGATGTGTGATGTTAGGGTAAGGGGGAATCCGTGAGTAGAAGTCACCGAAATGTGAGGCAAGGATAAGCTTTTTATTTCTACTTAGTTGTTGGAGATTAGTTATGGAGTGGTTTGGATGGGAAGGGCCTAGTAGTACAGTATAGAACTGAGTGCTGAACATGCTGATGGGATTGTCTTGGGAGGATCTTTGTTTCACTGCATATGTGTTTTGTATGTGGTTACTAGGTAGCCAGTGTTTGTGGTTACTTCACTAACACAAGAAACAGCAAACAGGTATGAGGAAAAAATGAAAACTACCCACTTACTTACTTCCCCATGTATATACAAATATTTTTTTTCATACATATTCGCCACTTCCAGCATTAGCAAGGTAGCGTTAAGAACAGAGGACTCAGCCTTTGAGGAAAAATCCTCACTTGGCCCCCTTTTCTCTTCCTTCTTTTGGAAAAGTGAAAACAGGAAGGGAGGATTTCCAGCCCTCCCATTCCCTCCCCTTTAAGTCGCCTTTTACGACACGCAGGGAATACGTGAGAAGTATTCTTTCTCCCCTACCCCAGGAATAGT
>JAYMFT010139856.1:0-12846 GCA_038088735.1 Panulirus argus
CAAGGCGGCAGGATTGGATGGTATTGCAGTTGAATTTATTAAGAAAGGGGGTGACTGTGTTGTTGATTGGTTGGTTAAGAATATTCAGTGTATGTATGGATAATTGTGATGTGCCTGAGGATTGGCGGAATGCACGCTGTCCAGACTCATCAATGCCACAAGTAAATCTTGCTGTTTTGTCCGTACCTCACACAGATTCTTCAAAGCAAACACCTGATCCATATCTGAGGAGCTCTTGTTATTAATTTCATCATTCTTTTTTCCCATGTCCCCCATCATCTCTTTTCCCTCTCGTGATAGCCATCATTATTTCTCGTGCCATGTTGGACAGTACAGCCCAGCACCACACGCTTACCCTCCTTCACCTTACTTCTCCTCCCTTGCGCCACATTCTTGCGCCGTGCGCGCCACACACTTATGCGCCTCTGACTAGATACTCGCAACTCCCCATCACCACACATCTTTACTACCCTCACACCACACTTCAGCATCCCAACACAATACTCCTACCCCCCCTACACCACACTTTTTCACCCCCCGCACCACAGTTGTATGCTCCTACACCACACTTTTGCACCCCGACACCACACCTCTTCACCCCTGTACCACACTTTTACACTCTCTACACCACACTTTGCGCCCTGCATCACACTTCTATACCGTACACCACACTCCTACTCCCTACACCACACTTGTGCGTCCATACACAACACTTAAACACACAGCAAAAATCTTCTTCCCTGTACCACACTTTTACTCCCCCCCCCCCTCGTTTACTAGACACCTCTGTCTTGTTCTGTCTGGCATCAAGACAGTGTCTGTCTTCGAATGTACCCGAGCCTGTGTTAAAGTATCCGACACCTCTAACGGAGGAGATAATGTCCTCCTGATGCAACCCCTAACCCGTGTTGAACCATAGCACTCGGCTAACAGAGCACCCTGGCCCGTATTAAACATAGCATATCATCGAGAAAACATCCTACACTTGTTTACTTGTTTACACGAAATATTTACACTCCTAAATCAATTTTGGACAGATACACTTCACTTCTACGTCCCTAAGGCAGTTTAACACTCGTAATCCATCCCTGTACACCCCTGCACACATTTGTACGCCGCACACACTCCTGTACACCACACTTCTGCTCCACCCTCCTACACTTGTACACCACACTTTTACACCACTACGCAACATGTCTGCAGCCTACGCTGTCTTCAATCCCAGCACAACTTGTTCATTTCTCTGCGCCACACTTACGTCCTTACGCCACACTAGTACATCCCGACACCACACTCTTGTATTCCCATACACCACACTTGTACACCCCGACACCACACTTTCACATCCCAAGACCATACTTTTACACCCCTACACCACACTTTTACACACGTCTGCAACCGTCCACCATTTTACACCCTTTACAGACACTAGCACATCCCCTACACCACACTTCTATACCCACAGCACGAAACTTATACACCCCTACATCACCATGTCACTTGGCTGTCCAGACCAGCTCCAGCACCTGTCTGTATAATCATTAACCTCTGATCATGTGATTCTAGAGCTTGTAGAGGAGGAACAAGACACGCGAAGGAAATAAAAAAGGTATTGAAGTGATATTTAGGTATTGCCTCCCACAGTCAACCTAGCTGTTCATCCACCCGTAAGGATTGGTCGATAAAATGGGTACCTGGTTCAGGCTAGGGTATAAATACGTATATATAACGTTAATGGGATGGCCTTGATTAGAGCCTCAGTTGCAAGTGCCTTCCTAGCTAACATAAAAAGAAAAAATTGTTGCGTCAGATCTCTGTGTATGCAGACATATCTGGAGGGTAGATTTGTGTGTGGGGAACTACTTCTGGCAGCAGTTAGACTTGTGTAAGTAGATGCTTCGGGCATCGAGAGGGACTGGTTTGACTGAGATTCCTGGCAGTGTGCGTATGTGTGTGTGGAAAACAAAAACGGCCGGAAAGTTACGTAAGGAAGTATTTCTGGCTGTAAATCGTAAAACAGAGGTGCTTGGCCGTTGACGTATGTATAGATAAACATTACTGGGGATTTACATAATGTATACATGTCAGCCGGGGAGTAGTTGTGTGTGTAAGCAAACATTTGTGGCTGAAGACATACTTGTTAAAGATAAGGTATTCATTTGTTGTAGCAAACAATTCCCAGGGTAAGCAAAGGCAGAGGAATAATTCATGAGACAGACGTTCGTGTAAACAGAATTTTCTGGCGTTAGATGTACGTATTAGTAACATTTGTGGGTTATGGGCATGTGTACAGCACTGGGGAATTTAGAGAACGTTTTGTGGATTTCAACAGACTGGCCTAACTTTAGTATCCACGTGTTGCGATGTTTGTTTAGCTGGTGGAATGGTCTGTGTTTATCAGCATGTGTCATGCAATATTTGTGTGTGTATCTTATGCTAGTGTTTCTCAAGACTTTCCCCTCCCACGGTCCATCTGGTAATGAATGAGTTGATTTACCACCCGGTATCCACACACTTAAACCATTGATATGGCTTGAAATGTTGTAATAAACACTTATGGATATTGTCCATTACGTTGAATGGTATGTAATTTATACTTCTGAACACGAGCTGCCATATTTTGATATTCTAATAAAAGTGGCCATGATGCAATGGCATGTTCCTGCATATAAACTCATTGTCAGGTGCGCGTCCTAAGATCCCGGTCCAAAGATTTGCCGCGAGATTCTCAAGAGATCTTAGGGATCGCCTGACTATAGTCGCTGTACGCTAAGTTGGCGAAGAAGCCACGTCCCACATCCATAGCTAAGGTAGCTGATTGGTTCATTTGCAGTGTTCGTGTCGCTCTCCATTTATTCAAACTAAGTGTGTTCACAGCTTATAGTCAGACCTTTTCTTCTGTGTAATAATGTTAAAAATTGGGAACATAAAGATTTAAATGATTTTACGACATTAGCGCTTTATATTTGCTTCAAAACAAAGAAATGATGAATAGGCTTCATTCGAAACCGATGTTGCTCTTGACTTCGACCGTTTGTGATACATGTTTAATATTTTTAATATCCTCTCTAAAGTGCTAATGCCCTGCAATTATTTGATTTTTTAAATTCCTAAGTTTTAACATTATAATACAGAAGAAAGGTCTTATTATGAAATATGAACACACTTAGTGTGAATAAATGGATAGCGGCACGAACACTGTATATGAACCAATCAGCTACCTTAGCTATGGAAGAGGGGCGTGGCTTCTTCGCCAACTTAGAGTAAAGCGAGTATAGTTCATTTTTTTCCTCAAGTCGTGTCCTCCTCTCCCTCCACATCCAAGTGTTTCACTCCTGCTGCCAACACTGGGAAAGTTGATTTTAGTATTATTTCATGTATTTTTGGCTAAAAGTTAGATATCATAGTTTTTTTTTCTAAGATATATTCGACGTGAAACGTGGCGCAAGGAAAGGAAATAATTACCTCAGGTTATGGCGTAGATTGTGCTTGTCGAGGGACTTGACAGTGAGACAGTAACCATATAGACGTTTGTCGAAGAAGCAAGAAAAGTAGGAGACGTTTCTTAATATGTAGCCAAGTTGCGAAGCCAAGCCAGGAGGGTGGCCGGCTGCTGTAGACTTAAGCCGAGTCTAAATATATCCGCCCGGGCTGACTTGGAACGGCGTAAATCCAGCTGGTGTACAGGTGGGGTAAAATGGGCGGTATGAAGCTGGGATTAACTGAATGAGAGAGGGAGAGAGAGAGAGGCCCCTGGGGAGGGTGTACGGTAAGACCACACCACCTGGAGGAGGAGGAGGAAGGGGTCGGAGATGACCCCAAGGTGGCATCTGTTGTTGGGGGAGATGGAATCAGGTGGGTCTGTGTGGTGGTGGTGGGTGGGTCACGGCAGTACGACCCGGGGGGAGAATACGATCCCATCGCAACGCCTTGTCAACGTCTATGGTGGGCGGAGGGAAGTACCGAAGTAAGCTCAAGCCGGCGTCAGGTGGAGGGTGTCGAACACGGGCCGGAGCTGTCACTCCCCCGCCACCTGCCGGATCATCTTTCTTCACATGACGAAACTTGAGCCCTTGTTTCAGTGCGAGTAGGGCTTCTGCGGTGCACATCTCTTGTATGCGCGCGCGCGCGCAGCGATACGAGCGCGCGCACACGCATACACACACACACCGGACCCCGTGACCGTAGGACTCCATCCCTGTACCGCCAAGAATGAATGATATCACACAGCAGCAACTCTCTCTTTCTCTCTCTCCAACCATCACCTGAACTCATCCGACATCATCTCCCCACCGTCACCTCCTGCCATAGGAGATCGCCCTGCTCCTGGGTTGCAGTGCGGCACCAGAGCCGCATCGGACGCTTCTGGGACGAGCTCACACAGACCGCATCGAGAACGCCTTCATCCAGATTATTGAGAATATCAACAGTCATCAGAGAGCCGCCGGAGAGTTCGTAAAAAGACGTCTTTGGGGGAAAAATTCCCCTTTTTTATAGCTTCGTTTTCTGTCGTGTGTATATTTCAGCCTTTAGTTGAATGTAATTCATTAAACATTATTATTATTATTATTATTATTTTATTATATTTTATAATTATTATTATTATTATTTTATATTTTATTATTATTATTATTATTATTATTATTATTATTATTATTATTATTATCATCATTTTTATTATTATACACTATCCCTGGCGATAGGTTGGGTAAAAGAATTCTGCCCACGTATCTCCGTGTCGGACAAGGCGACGAAAGGTGACTGGGGCAGAGAAGGCGGCTACAAATCCTCTCCTTCTGTATTGTTACTTGCCAGAAGTAGGGGTAGAGGAAGGAGCTAAGTTGTTTCTTGCTGGTGCTACCTCGCTGATGGGTGAAACAGAGGCGGGCTCCTTCCCGGTTAGTTAAAAACAAAGAGAGAGAAAGAGAGTCTTGATATGAATGCCTGAGTGAGACCGACGAAGAGGCGAGACGGATCCTTCGTCGAGAGAGAGACAGTTTATCCTACGTACAGAATAACGATGTTATTCTATGCTTGGACGTTATTCCGTAAGTTCATGTTTAGGAAGGAGAGTGCGTCAGGTAGGAGGCGGACTTCTTTTAACAAGGTTTGACTAATATGATTAGCATTCCTGAGGAAGTGAGTGAGATTAGGCGTATTGGACCGCCTTCCTCTCTCATCCCCGATGGTCCAGTGGTAGTGGGGTCTCTCTCTCTCTCTCTCTCTCTCTCTCTCTCTCTCTCTCTCTCTCTCTCTCCTTATTGGAGGGAAGGATAAATTTGGAGTCAGAGGCGGCGTCGGGAGCAGCGGCGAGGTTATCTCTCCTGGGTCCCGACCCCGACCCCTTCCTGACCACCGTCGCCGACCGGGTCACGGCTCTTCAACACTGTACTGAAGAAAAGCAAAGGTTAAAAAATAAAAAAAAAAAAGATTTAGCTTCCTCGGGAGCTCAAAGCAACGTGGTTTCCTCAGAGTTAGCTTTGTAAAGATGTAGCTTATTTAAGAGGAAAACATCGGTTGTATTTTTTCTTTAAGTAAATGTCAGGTGAAGCTGTTTATGTAAGAATATGCAGTGAGTCAAACATGTTTACTCTGTTTGTATTCAGAATTTGTATTCTTTCTTGTAGCGATGATTACTGAGATTGCCGATGACGGTCGCTCTGGAGTGGGTGAGTTGGCTCGATTGTGTCATGCTTTACCGTAAGGGTTCGAGTCCTACGTGAGGCTGCTTTAGTACCGTTCTGCCTGGTGCATATAACATTACCGCCGGTGCTGCTCACCGACGCGCAAATATGAATATGGAAATATCTTTTGGAAACGTAAGAGCATCGTGGTAAATGGATTTGAAACGTTTCATCAGCTACGTGGATGACAGGTAGAAGGATGATACTGATGAACATCAACCCACTGGGGTCTGACTAAGACCCTCTGTGACCCCTGTAATCCCTTTGCGCTACATCTCACAGGATGAGTATGGGATGCACAATAAACTTACCGGGGTTCCCGGCACAAGTGAAATCACTGATGTTTTCTCATCCACCTTGTGGTAGCCGGTGTTCCAAGTGTGGTAGAACCACGGGCTGTGGTGCTGGACGTAGCGCCGTTTGTCTTTTTTTTTTTCTTCTTTTCATTTCCGGAACTGCGGTGGCTGCCGTTGCTGCAGTTCCCCTCCTGATAACCTTCGCCTCTCTGGATACGGCGCAAGTTTTAGTCTCTCTCGAGCCAAACATCTCGCGCCCATGTCATGGACCTCAAAAAGGCGGACTCCGAAAAGTAAGGGTAATGGAGATCGTGTGGGGTGATTACCCCTGCTGGAAGTAAGTAGTTGATGACCATGCTTCCTTCCCCTCGATGGGGCTTCGGTGATTTTGTTTCCCTACGAAACGTGGGTAATAACGGCCTGGCTTCTGATCTGAGCCTTGAGGGTCAAGTCGTAGAACACAGCACCATGCCCGGTGGCCATTCCCGCCGTGCTCAAGGGGACGTACCGGCGTGATCAAGGGTCGTGTCGCCGTGTTCAGGGGTCGTATCGCCGTGCTCAAGGGTGGTACCGCCGTGCTCAAGAGTCGTACCGCCGTGCTCACTGGTCGTATCGCCATGCTTAAGGGTCGTATCGTCGTGCTCAAGGGTCATACCACCGTGCTCACTGGTCGTATTGCCGTGCTCAAGGGTCGTACCGCCGTGCTCAAGGGTCATATCGCCGTGTTCAAGGGTCGTATCGCCGTGCTCAAGGGTCATACCGTCTTGCTCAAGGGTCCTACTGTCGTGCTCAGGGGGGGTGGTGAAACAGCAACTGTGTGCTTGTACCGACTTTCAGTCCTGAATAGTGAAGGATTTTTTTGCAGCTCAACAAAAATTGTTACTCGATTTAGTCTCAGTATTAGGAGTCTAAAGCATTTTCCTTCATCTTGTCCACTTCCTAAAGGCTTTTCATAGACTTATTTGTAATCCTTGGTAAAATAAATACTTCAGGCCCCTCCAGTAAGGGTGCACTAACTGGTGTGTGACCCTTGGGCAGCATTAAGTTTAAAAGTGTTGTACTGTTTCGCCTAATTCATAGGAAGGTTCTCAATTTATCCTCTGTGCATGGGTGAGCGAGAAAACAGGTGTCAGATTATCTATAACGAGGTTATCTGCTGGAGAACAGTAATGGAATAGCTAGATAACAGAAGACCTGATGTTATATGACGAGGATATCTGCTGGAGGACAGTAGATGGGAAAGCCGGATAACTCAAGACCTGATGGTGTATGGCGAGGTTATCTGCTAGAGGGCAGTACATGGGGAAAGTAGACCTGATGGTCTACGAAGAAGGTATCCGCAGGAAGACAGTACACGGGAAAGCCAGATAACGAAAGACCTGATGGTCTATAACGAGGTTATCTGCTGGAAGACAGTACATGGGAAAGCCATGTAAAAGAAGACCTGATGGTCATTGACGATGTTATGAGGGGAGGGGAAGTGAGTTGAATTGTGTAGAGTGGAATCATCGGCGTTAGAGTGAATAGAAGTTGAAGCGATATTCTTTGTGAAGAAAAGACGGAGAGTAGGCGACAGGACAGAGCCCTGAGGGACAACACTGCTGATGGGATAAGGAGGAAAAGGCACTTTATTAACGACTGCTGCCATGGATCGGCCCGAGAAGAAGCTGTGCATTGGAGAACAGGGAGGAGCAGAACGCCAAAGGAAGGAATTAAAACAGAGAGAGAGACAGACAGACAGACAGAGAGAAATGCCACACCCCGTGAAATGCTCTGAAGATGCTGAGGGCCTCAAGAAAAGATTCACCAAGATCCCCGAGAGACGAGTAATTGGGAAAGATCAGTCGTAAATCGTACCCTACGAAAGCCGTATCTGTGATCAGCAAGAAGAGAATGGGTTTATTAAGTCTGAGAAAGTGAGCGTTGTTAAGGAGAATTTCAAAGACTTTGGAGGCAGCAGAAGTGAAAGCAGTGTGGCGAGAGTTAGACGGGAGAGAACGGTCTCCTTTCTTAGGGATGGGCAGCACCAAGGCATGCGTCCAAGAGGAAGGAAAAGTCTAGGGGTTTAGACCGAGGCGAAATAGGATGACAAGGATTGAAGCCGGCTCAAAGGCACATTCTCTAAGGACTCTAGGAGGTACGTCATCTGGGTCTTGCGCCTTGCCCACTTGAGGTTGGGAGAGGACTCGGAAGACCTTGCACGAAGAAACCTTGAATGACAGTAATGGAATCTTAGATTCCTAATCTTTACGGATGGAGACATGATAGTAAACCAGAAGGTTCCTGATTTGTTTCCATCTATGTACCACAAAGGTTGCCTCATTGAGGTATATGAGAAGAGAAAATCTGTCAAAAAGAGGAATATGGAATTTTGTCTTTGGCTTTCCTCGACTGTTCTTCCTTGTGCTGTTGATGATGATGACCACTGTAGAAGCTCATGACCTGATGAAGACTTAAGTACTCCTTTGAAGTGCGACGTTACGACCCTTGGGTACAATGACAGCATCTTTGTCCTGACCCACAAGGATCATGTCAGAAGCCTTGACTATCGATCCCTTAGTTCGTACCGTCATGCTCAAGATATGCGTACCAGTGTGCCCAAGGGGTCGGTGGAGCGTGTTGAAGATGGAGTTTGTCGTCTGATCCTCCGAGGCTCGATGACTCATAGTAAAGGTATAGTAAAACTAGACACGCAGGCAGGTCTCTGTGGGTGCAAGCGGCAGCGTCTCTTCTTGTATCTTGCGGTTATTTTGTCGTTTTACTTCCCGCACAGTTTGATCCAAGAAACTGAATGTTAAACACTGAAAATTAAAAGAACAGTATGCTGGACCAAGCCGCAGTGCTTTGGGTTGGATGTCGATCGTATCATAAATAAAAGAATATTCGGTTATATTTCGTAGAAAGGAGGAAAATATACGAATATTACTTCTCTCTCTGTTAGGATAAGGACGCTCAGGTACACAAGTGACTTTGCTCATTGAGGGTTTGACAGACATATGTTGGGTGATTGATGTCTCATGTCAAGCTTTCATGATGCTTGACTTGTTTATGATATATCACTTTGTTTCCCTCTTTTGGCTTCCCGCCCTCACTGTGCTCCCTCATATCTAGCTTCCTCTCTGGCCGATCTATCTCTGTGGTTGTTGATGGATCAGCCTCTTCCTCATTCTCCATTAACAGTGGTGCCCCTCAAGGTTTTGTCATGTCTTTTACACTTTTTCTCCTTTCTTCTAGCCAAATACATTCGTACGCTGACGACTCAATGCTGCATTCCTCCGCATCCTTCAATTCTGCTCCTTTTTCTCTCACTCGATCTGCACCTCGTCTTGACACAATATCCTCTATAAACTCAGACTTGGGTCATGGATATCTCAGTGGAGTAAACGAAATCTGGTTAAATTTAATGCGCCCAAGACCCATTTTCTGCACATCTCTCTATCGAAAATCTCTCTACAACTTTCGCCTCTCCATCGAAGGTTCTGTAATTCCACATTAACTCGGTGAATATACTTGATTTTACTGTGACATCCACTCTATCTTAGAAACCTCCCATTACAGAAATAGCTAAGGCTTCCTCTAAGAAACTTAAAGTCCTGTTTAGATGTCGAAATTTTTCTGAACAGTTGATCCTTGTATATAAAAGGTTGATCCGTCCATGTATGGCATACTGCTTTCACATCTTTGGTGGTTCTAGCTCTGCATCCTTTCTCTACAGAGTTGAGTCGAAAGCGGTCCGACTTATCAACCCCCAAGGCTAACTTCAAACTTGAGCCACTTGCCCTCCGCAGCAAAATTGATTCACTTTCCCTTTTCTATAGGTATTACTCTGTTTTTTGCTCCCGAGAGCTGGCTACATGTGTGCATATTTTTTGCTCCCGAGAGTTGGCTACATGTGTGCACTAGCTAGACCACGCAGCGCTCGGCAGGCTGCTGCACCATATGATCACTGCGTGGCCGATTTCAACTCAAGGCTGGGACGCTTCGATAACTATTTCTTTCCCTACAGGTCGAAGCTTTGGAATTCTCAACCCTCTCGTATCTTCCCCAATAACGGTGACCCGGCATATTTTTAAAGACAGGTTTTTCACTTCCTTCAAAATTTGTATGTAATACATTCTCTTGTTTCTTTTTCCCTTGTATTAGCCTCTTTATATTTCAATTAAGGCCGAGCCTTGTTGTGGACTTTAGTCCCTGACTGGAGCCTCCAACGTAAAAAGAAAAATATATATATTTTTTACATAGTACTGTCGTATCAGCATTTATAATCGACCCAGTGAAGGAGACGTATGAGGCAACAGAGGTGTGTGGCTACAGGGGGTGCGTGCTAGGGCCATGAGGACACGGAGCCACAGGGTTGTGGGGCCTCGCGCCGTTGTCCCTCCTGAGGGAGGCAGGCTGGGTGGGTGGGTGGGTCCTCGCCGTATGAGGAAGGTACCGGGCGCATACATCAACAACCAGTTTATTGGGGATACTCTCATCTGGTATCGAGATAACAGGGTTCATGATTAACATACGTTTACAATTTGCGTTTTTTTTTTGGTGTTGCATTGCCTGTCGCAGCACACACACACACACACACGTCCAGGCCATCCGGGGTCTGGTACAAGGAAGCCCGCCACACCCTCGTTTCTATGGGTAGCAGCAGGTTCTGGAGCCCAGTGACGGGGATGTGGTGGTAGTGGGTATGTTAGAGGGAAAAAAACATAGTTTCGTTTCTGTCGCGGACCCGACCTGAGATCATGCAGTTATGTGTGTGGTGTTGTGATGTACCCAGATGGCTCATAACATGCCCTGGATGTGGGTGTTGACGACAAAGGGCGGATGCGCGAAATGTTTAGGTTATCCTCCGAAAGATAATATCCATCTCTGTATACGAGAATCTCCCGTCAAAGCTGTAGTGTACTGTACAATATTTTCCGGGCATTGGTGATGCGTAATCACCCTTCACGTTGGGTTAGAAACAGTTATTGCAGTTCCTTCACTTTTTTCTTTTTCTCAGACTTGCGTTTTGTTCATAGAGGTTATAGAAGGACTCCGTATATGTACAATCTGTTCATGGAACTTATCGAAGAACTGCGTTTATGTGAGCTTTGAATGTCTTTGATGTTTTCCAGTTGTTTGAGTGTTGAGTTCGCCTCGTATACCTTATGGAACGACAGGTGAAGACACGCTCTCGTTAGCGAGTTATCACCATCACAAGAAAAGGAATAGCTCTCGGTGATGGTATGGCGGCGGCGGTGATAATGGTGGTGGTTGTGGTGCTGGTGTCGTGACGGTGGGAGTAGTAATGATGAGGATGATGTTGGCGCTTCGGACGCTTGCGGGCGTCATATTGGGCGTGTCGGGCATTTCTCCCTCCCCTGCTCCTCCTCCTCCTCCTCTTCCTCCTCCTCCTCCTCCTCCCTTCCGTCAGTGTGGCCGGCCAGGACGACCCGTCACCAAAAAGAACTCAGCTGAGCGACCAGTCGAGGGAGGCAGTACATACTTTCTCCACCAGGGTTCTGTTTATGGCGGGCGACAACCATATGTAGTGTGGAACCCCTATCAACGGTGGATGTTGGTAGCACGTTGTCGCCACACGGTTAAAAAGACCCCAATTAAGTATCCGACCCGATCGACAGTACGACACACAAGTACGACAATTCCGACTCGTGTGTATGATTGGCGAAGTCTCTGACCTGACACAGTGGATCGTGGTACTCAAGGAATTGGATTGGCGAAGTCTCTGACCTGACACAGTGGATCGTGGTACTCAAGGAATTAGATCGGACCCGCTCACTGTAATTCAAGTGATAAGATTTTTGTTGAAGTGAATGTATTTTTCAGATGACTCTGAAGCAAAACAGTCTCTGTTAGGGAAGGGGGTGTCATTTTATGGACCCCCATATAGGGTGTGGCCTCCCCCCCCCCCAACGACGTCCCAGAATTCTTGTACTCGGGATGAAGGAATTCTCTAATGGATCCCATGCCTAAAGAATTGCTTGTATATGCGATTATGTCTTTCTTATACACGATAGACCAAACACCATTCTTTTTGTGGCCATCATGTGGGTATATTGAGTGTTTACTGAATGATCGTATTCATTCTTATGCAAAGGATTCCATTCTGCTACAAGTTACTGTGTTCGTGTTGCCCCTCCTTGTTCAGGTATTATTTTGTTTTTCCTTTTCACTCATGTTACTGGACATACTTTTCTCCTTAATTAGGACACCTGTGTAATATCTCGGAATGGGAAAACGGTGATCTGGTTAAACTCGACCGGGCAAAAGCCGCAGTTTTTCTCTTTATCTCTCTTAAAATTTCACTTATTTCCTACGATTGGATTTTTATTCGCTCCGCCATATTACCTGCATATGTATATTTCTTCTTTCCTTTGGCTACAGTGAAATCAAGAGTCTCACGGCTGAATAACTCTCCTGCCATCATCTCTCGTCCACTGCGGTGTTGCTTCCATGTCTCTGTTACACTGGGATCATTTCGGTGGCTTCTCTTTAAAGCTGTGGTTCTCGCTGGTGTTCACACGCGCCGCGCGACTGGCTCCTGCCTCCGACAGTATCAGTGTGATCGGCCGCATCAGGACTGATTGTTAACATACGTTTTGAAATGGTGCTGTGAAAGCTGTGGAATTCTCTTTTCCCTTCACTTCTTCGGATATCCTTTTCAACCTTTTAGGGTCGGATATGCTAACACCTGATAATTATTGCCTGCTGTATTTTTTCTCTCATTTTACATTTTCAATCAAGACGGCCAGGATTGTGTGTTTTGCGAGCAAATTATATATATATATATATATATATATATATATATATATATATATATATATATATATTTGTGTATTTATGTATTACAAAATTTGTCACACCCT
>JAYMFT010139867.1:0-12846 GCA_038088735.1 Panulirus argus
TAATAATAATAATAATGATAATAATAATAATAATAATAATAATAATAATAATAATGATACTACTCTTACTACTACTACCACTACCACTAATATTAATGATAATAATAATAATAGAAATGATAATAGTAATGATAATGATAATAATAATGATTATAAAGATACTAATAATGATATTTTTTGTTGCTATTTCCTTGTTTGCCATTTCCCGCCGCAGGGAGTTCGCAGCGGGAACGAACAAACAACGGTCTCATTTTTTCACTTCCACTCTTTAGCTTTGTTGTGTAATGCACCGAAATCAGAGCCCGCCATCCACAGACAAGCCCCACATACTATTTCAATAGGTTCCCTGACCGCTCCATATTTCCTGGTTCAACCCATTGGCAGCACGTCGCTCTCCGTATACCAAATCGCTCCAAATTATTCTATCCCATGCACATATCTCACCCTCCTGAGTGTTCGAACCATAATACATCTAAGCTTCTTTCAGTTCATCTTTCGATCTCCTCGGTTTCCCGCCATTCCCATTTTCCTTTACACGTAGATCCTTTTTGTAAGTGTTTCTTCGCTCATCCTCTCCATATGATCCAAAGAGTTTAGCACACCCTAGTCAGGTCTTTTAGTTAGATTGCATTTACTACCACACCTCGTTCTTACGATATTATATCCTGCATTATCAGCCTGCCTTACGCGACAAACTCTTCTTTGGCATTTCATTTCCAACACATCTATTCTCTTCCTCTTGTATTCAGTGCCCAAGGCACATCAGTAAAACAACATACCCGTCATTGCCGTAACGAATGCTGGCCTCTCCTTCCCCACACACACCTCGTTGTACGTAGGACTTTAGCCTCCTTTCCTACCTTATGATATATTTAGTTTTAAGCTTCTGTGGTTCATCCGCTGCCATTTCCACTGCCAAGTACTTAAAGCACTCCATTTCCTCCAGGTCTTCCCCATTAAAACTTACTCATACCGTCCTGTCTTGCTCCACTCATGCATCTCACTAAATTTCATTTGTTCACTTTAACTGTCACCTTTCTCCTCTCAGACATCAGCTTCTAAAGTTTTTCATGTCTGCCACCAGAGCCGTGTTGTCAGCAAACAGCAACTGACTCATCTCCCTGTCCACACAACACACAGCTCGACAAATTGTTCCAAATTTCCATTTACGTATGGGACACCCATGCACCCTAATTGCACCCTCATCTGCCACATCCCCAACTTATGCATTCATATCCTCTACATCAGTGACTCGAACCCTTGCATCAAAATTGCTGAAGCCCACACTCAACTCCTACCAGAGAGCACCCCTTTCTCCTTCGGTCTCTTCGCTACCAGATCCAAAAGCAACGGCATAAACCCGCACACATCAGTCCTGAACTCAATCACTCGCACCTTTTTAACAAAGTCCCACAGTCATCAGAAATGCCACCCACCCCTTTGCTCTCGACGTCACCCTAACGTCAGAGATTACACTCCCAACGTTCTCAGACTGTTCTACTGCCTTCCCCTTCATTTAGTTTTGCTCAGATCCAGAACATCCAGTTTCCTTTCATCACACGTATCACCTATCTCTCCCTTTTTCTCATCCTGGTTACACCCACGCACATTCAGACACTCTAGCCCGAGCTTTTAAGATGTCCTCACTTGACTCCTTCAATAAAAATAGTAATGATAATAGTATTAATGATAATAATAGTGATAATGATAATGATGATGATAATGATAATAATAATAATGATAACATTGATGATATTAATAATGAAGAAGAAGAATTAGCGGATTAGTGGATTAGCTGCTGGCAAAGGCTGTAAGCAGTGAAAATCCAAGTTTGAATGATACACAGGAGGTTTATAAGAAGGGAGAGTTTTATGTATGAATGCTTTTGCTTGTATAAGTCCTTGTTGTTTATATATATATGTGTGTGTGTGTGTGTGTGTGTGTGTGTGTTGTATATATGAGATCCGACCACCCCTCTCCATGGCCTTACCATGGGTGGGTTCTAACCGCTCCTTACCATGGGTGGGCTCTGACCACTTCTCGCCATGGGTGGGTTCCAATCCCTCGTCACCATGGACTCACCGTGGGCGGGTTCAGACCATTTTTCTTCATCTCGGAGACTCCTAGCGGCCCACAACTACCCCAGGCACAAACTCAGCTCGAAATAATATCTTAACTCAGGTGCAAGCATGTCAGGGCGTGGCTCGACCCGCGAAGCCGGGGTGTCGTCGCGTGATCTCTGGTGGACGGGCGGCAGTGCCGATGTGCCTCGGGTGGCCAGCAATCTCTTACGTTTAATCTTATCAGGGCGAGCATCAGGCACATGCTTGCAGGAAGCCAGTTACAGCGGCGGGAGGGTAAAAAGAGGTTCGGGGTCTTGCCTTCACGAGTTACCGACTCGTCAACAATAGAACCAAAAAATGTCTTCGTATTGTTTACACTGTGATTGAACCCCGTTTTCTCTTTTCAGAAAACGTTTTTTCCTCCTCGTTGCAAGACTCTTAATCACTGTTCGTGAAAAGGATTATCATTTAATTTCGGTTTGCGCCTCGGAAAAAAAAAAAAGAAAAGACGGTGGACACGGTCGGAGCTTAAGCGTCGACTCTATCCGCGTCTCTCTCCGTACCCAACGAGAGATTATCTCGCCTTTTTAAGGAGGTGTGAACACTCCATAAAATTCCTTCTTGGTGTTATGGATCCCCCTGTTCTAAGATGGTGCGTAAATACATTTTAATATTTTCGAATTATCCCTCATTTTGTATATATATATATATATATATATATATATATATATATATTAATACATAAAGATATATATTTATTTCCTTGTGAGATTAGGGAGCATAATTACCGTGATGTCGGTTACACTATTAATGATCATGAGATGTGGCAAGCGTAAATGCTAATCCTGACTGTCACTTAACTCTTTAACCTAACTAGCTGTGATGTGCTTAGATAGATATAGCGATTATATGTCTTTTTTTTCTTCTGGTCTATGTTTAGCTTAGGGGGGGAGGGGGGAGATATATCTATCAATTCCCTGGTTTTATAATAGCTTTATTAACACCAGTTTTATGGGTTTTCATGATACACAAGTACTGAGTATGAGAGCCTGTGTTGGTAGTTGTATATTAAAGAAAATGGATGGTGTAAAAACATCCCTGGGATAGGGGGGAAGAATACACCCTCGTATCTTCTACAGGTCATGTTAGGACTGGAGCGGATGGCTGGAGGTGGAGGTAACCGATGGAAACCCTTCCCTCCTTCCCAGGCGGGAAAAACGAGGAGATATAATTAAATAAATAAAGATATGCATATATCCTTACCTTTCTGCCCCTGGATTCCTTTCTTTTGAGGTTACCACAGCGCTCAGGAAGCCGGCCACATCCAGTGGGCTGGATCATACATCAAGCAGTGTGTTGGTGTTTGTGTATTTGTGGGATGAATCCAGGACAACAGAAGAATAAGAGTTCACTGTTTTCCACATGGAATTTATGTCTTGTGCCTGAGGGGGAGGTCTTGTGTTGTGTTTATAATGTTGTAGATATGTATGGGGTCCAGAAGGCCGAGGAGAAAACATAACTCGTGCATGCATGGGGAGTGTAGTTTCAGATTAATGTATGCCTTGTGGTGTAAAGTTTAAGACTGCGTCGGTGGGCCAGTTATTTAGTGCTTGTCGAGTCATTACGGTGTGTGTATGTTTTGTTACTGTTATGATTATTGGGGGTTAGGAGATATGTAAGTATGTGATGCTGAAGTTTGAAACAGGAGTAAGCTTTTTATTTCTAATTAAGGGTTGATGGTTCTTTATGAAACGGTTTGGGTGGGAGGTTACTGGTATGTAATTACACACACACACACATACACACACGCACACACACACACACACACGCACACACACACGAGAAGATTTTGACATCCTAATGGGTCATTATTACATGGCTTAGCCAGTTGTAGCACGCCAATGTTTCCACCCATTCAAGTCCTGTTCCTTTACCACGGGCACATTTTGCCCCTTTTCGTGAAGTCAAGACCCATCTTGCCCCTCTCCTTGCCCTTTGCCTAATCTAGGTAACTCATCATGGCTTTCCCTTTATCTTCATCCCGCCTTTCTATCCCAGTGCCCCCGTCACTTTTCCCCTTAACACTCCCGATTAACATGTATTGACCCGGGATTTACTTGGGTAACTCCCAGTTTCCATTTATGTCCCTTGCTCCGCCCTTGTAATCCACCAGTCCCTCACCTTTGCCCATTACCACATCCCGGTACCGTCCCAGTCCCTCACCTTGCCCCAGTAACACAGCAACCCCTCACCCCTCCACCACCTCACCCAGTCCCCCTAAGACTTAGAAAAAGAAAACAAAGTGATAATTAGATTTCCCTCACCTCCCACAGTACTGCATCAGACTGAGTGATAAGCCCCACCGCCGTGTAAACCCTAACCCTTCTTTCTTTTGAGAGCGCTGATCGCATCTGGAGCCCCGGGAATATATATAAGGTGAGGGGCAGGACGGAGCGATGATTCCTCCTGTCCAGCAGAGAGCGGGGGGAGACCCCTGCGGCGCCTGCGTCTGCAGGGCCCTAGTAGGAGGGCAGCAGCGACTGGCTAATTAATCTTGGCAGACAATATCCTCCTCTCTTGACCGACTGGCTGGAGGTCTTTGGCGCAAACTGGCGGGAGGGAATGAGCACGTTCTCTCTCTCTCTCTCTCTCTCTCTCTCTCTCTCTCTCTCTCTCTCGAAGAGACAGCTCTTTGCAGGAAAATTCTAGCGAGTGGTCAGCTGTCATGGGGAAACGGTAGCACAATTTAGCTTTCGATGTCGATGAACTGTGGTACAGATGTGTGCGGGATGTTTTGGCGCGAAGAGGCAGATGTAATGCAAGAAATATTGGAACGAAATGAAAGATTTTTGCCGAAGAGTTTGGCGCTAGTACGTCAGCTAACGGCAGAGTATTCTGGCGGGATGAAGCAGCTGAGAGTGGGAAATTTTGGCGCGAACAGACAGCTGACAGTGGAAAGTTATGACGTGTATCGACAGCTGTTAGTTGGAAAAATTTTGGCGCGAAGTGGCAGCTGTTAGCGGGACTTTTTGGCGCTCATATACATGTGTGAGCGTGAAATTTAAGCGCGAATGGGCACCTGGGGAAAAAATTTCCCGGCCAATATTTTGTAGACGTTACTACCTCAACTCACATCTCTAACCCACCTCATTCGGACGTGTTTTGAATTCAGGTTTCAAGGGTTTGTTCTCAAGAGAAAAAGAAGCTTATCTACACTCTAGCGGAGCGACTGCTCAGCCACGCCCCCTGGCTTGGTCGTGCTCCCTCACCCGGCTTATCCGTGTGCCCAGCATCCTGTCTCATCCACCTACACCCGTTTGCGGAAGACTCCACTCATTTCCATTCACGGTCGTTGTCCTGTACCACTGTAGATAAGCCTACATTCAGCTGCATTCATTTCTTCCCCACTGCACTGGTCTCCAACCAGCTTCATTCACTTACACCCACTAACATTCCTTGATTTCACCCTGCAGTAATTTTACATCTTTTGCGTCTATTTCAATCTGTCATCATCCGTTTTCATCTACCCTCATCCACTACCGTGTTTATTCGTCTGGTCCAACCTGCACCCACCTGCATGAACGTACGTTCAGTGAAATCACATACAGCTACCTATTTCCACCAGTGTTCACTCAGAACCACTAGTATCCTCCACTGTCCACTTAGGACCACCTACATTCCACATACCTCTCCTGACTTCAGGAGCCAGGTTTCCGGGAGGAGCAAATATGGAGCCACAAAGGCGGGTTCCATACGGAGCAATGAACCTCTACCGGACCTTCTGCAGGAGCCAGATGCCCAGGAGGGTCACACTTGAAGTCATGAGAACCAAAACCATACAAGAACTAGTCCCCAGCATTGCTCCGGTCAGTCTCAGACGCTAAAAATAGGAGCGCTAATCTCATTCTGCCTTATTAATCACTGTTGTAACTGCGACATATTTCCTCAACTGGCAAGGGAGCGAATAGAGATTGATGGAAGTTGATTACTGCGTTGGTTGGATATCTACCTTGGGCCGATTAAGATGCATGTGCTTGATAGACATCTGTGCTCTGCAAATAATGATAATTTATGCCTCTTAGATTTATGCCCCTTTAATGAATACTATTCATAAAAAGTTTGGGATAAAAAAGAAACTCCGAACTCATCATGCCTTCCAGTTGGACCGGTAATCCAGAGCTGCGGGGCGACTGCAAGCATTAGCAAGCACATACCTCAGCCCACGAGCAATGCCAACACTGGACACGGGTCAGCCTCTCTCGAGCCTCCACTACCAACCTCATCTGTTGGCATCACCACCTTCGCAATCGTCGTGTACTAACACCGTGCCAAGAGCATTAAACGCCTGCTATAGCCATAGAACCAAAGACTTCTATCGCATTGCATCATCGACTGCCAAAGGCTCTGAGAGGAGATGCGCGTCTCGAAGAGACCACCAGCAACACGACAACCATAAGCGCCCAGACTCAAAGCGCCGACACCTGCCACGATCCTCGGGTGTTCAGGATACAAAAGCAACAAGCCATGGACGCGAGACAGCCATAATGTCACTGGCAAACACCGGCCACAGACCACAAGCAGACGCCACCAAACCCGGGAATATAAACTTTTACGCCAAGATTCATATCAAAGCATTTATATAAAAATTATGTAACCTGCCAACGCCAACCAACATCATCAATCATTAATCACCGGATGATCATATATAGCTAAGCCAGTATTGATCACTGGGTTAAGATCATTATGTTCGATATCTGATTCCATCTGTATCATACGAAACTTTGAACCAACGAACACAGGTTATCGGTAATAGTTTGGCTAGTATCATCATAATGAATTCCTTTAGACAAAAGAGCTGAGTTTCTGCTCCACCATCAAACAGCCAAAGTTCTTAACATAGGAGGGAAAACAGAAGCGGTCCTAGAACGCCTCCCAGGGGATAGGTATTTTAATCATCTGTTGGTCAGCTGTAAAGAGCCTACAGTGTGTGTCTTGGCCCGTGTACCTGCCGCCGCTCGTCCGGGAAAACACCTGGCCCTCGCCACTTAAGACACTGCGTTTCCTTTTACGTCGGGCTGTTGATGGTCATTAAGGCTGTTCCCTGGGACCGCTAATGTATTCATCACGTCCTCGTAATGCGTTATAAATGGAAGTTATTGTCTTAACATGTTGGTGGGGGGTTTGGTGCACATTTAGTTACGCTGTCAACATCTCCAGGTTCTGAGAGAGAGAGAGAGAGAGAGAGATCAGAGAAAATCTAGCTACCATCAGCAAGATGTGTCCTCGTTGTTCTCTACATGGAGAGTGGGTCTCGTTATCATTATCGAGATATTGTGAAATGTTAATAGGATAGTTTCGTACAGGAATCTCGGGGAATTACTTTAGCACCTTGGCACAGAATGAAGTTTTTCTTCGCTCATTTGCATGTGGAAGTAAAATGAAAAAAAAAGTTTCTGAAAAAAAGGAGAAATACAATTGTGCAGTGAACCAGGAGAGACGATGGAATCGAGGAGAAACGGGAATTATAGTGACCCACGTGGAAAATTGCTGTATATGTAAAATTTCTCCTCTAGTCGTGTTAATTAAGCTCAACAATAATGCAAAATATTGCACAACTCCGAGTCGGGGCTTCTGTCTTGGGTTAAGATAAAGCCAGAGATCATTCTTCTCCTTCGCTATATGTATTCAAGATATAAATAATAATCTCTTGTCAGTTTCAAACGTTTGCAATCTTGATCATTTTCTGGATTTGTGAGGCAAACGTACGTTTTTAATACATAATTCATAAGCTTCTTAACGGTAAATTTGCATCGACTTCAAGCGAGGAACGAGGCTCATTTAATAGCAAAAAGATCATCACTGTCTTGGAACCGTTCCGAAGACAGTTTTCAGTACGGGTTGAGTGGCAGCTACCTGTGGAGGCGGTGGGGTGGTGGGTGCACATTAAACTCTCAACTGATATTGTCTTGCCCAGGGAAACTGAAACGGCTTCCTTAAACGGAGGCGAGCCGGCAGAAAGATTATTTAATTGTAGGATAGGGATTAAAGATAAAGTGGGGGACGCTAGGGTAATGAATATATATTAAATTTTAGTTGACAGAGTAAGACGCATCGGCCCTATTTGTCTCGAGGGGGTAACCTCAGTACTGTGAGGATGTGAAAGTCAGCTGGATAATTAAATGCGTTATATTTGGGGCAAGTTGAAATACGCACGGATGAGTTAGTCCGAGAAAGAAGACCTGTTTCTGGTATATATGTTCCAGGTAAAGAGCACGAAGAATAATGGAACATTGACAGGCATCTTGTGCATCTCTCTAGAAAGCATATACCACCATCGTATTCCTTAGTGTGTGGACGGGTGTTTGAAACTAGATAAGCGGAGGTTTTGGACTGAAGATTCACATCCATTTCTGACTTATGAAGGTACGAATGTTGGCTTAATGACCTGTACCGGCTGATAGCCAATGACATCCAGCAACACTCGTGCACTGAAATGCTTTTTCCAACTAATGATGAATGTCAGTCCAGAATCAAGAAGCTCCATCCATCCACTGGATATTGACGAGTACCTGGAATTAATGATATGGCTAATGTAACAATTCGCTGGAACGATATAGTATCCCTTAAAGTTTGTGCAAAGTCAACCACAAGATCATGGAACACTTCCTGGAACTGGTCGTCTCCTCAATGCCTGCAGCTCACGTAGGAACGACCGTCCCTCACGAACGGAACGCGTCAAGGACAACGGACCTTAATTTCCTCCTGAGTTAAACCTACACTCAACAGCCCTGACAGTAGCCATTGGAACACGGCCGCCTCCAGAGGCCTGGAACAACAGACTACTTTTATGAAGGTTCATTGTCCAGTCTTTAGCTACGGCGTGCGTGTAAGCGGATGGGTGCTGGATCCCAGCTCCAGGCGAGGTTCTTGGGCTACTGACTCTCTGTTCGTGGCCGCTTTGTACGTTCGTAGCTTTGTAGGTATCAAGGGTCTGAATAACTTCTTTAGCAGATCTACTTGTATGCATGTGTAACCCGAGGTATTGTTTACACTCCTGACGCTATACGAAAAGAATTCGTCTTAGGAACACGATTTGTACGGTGAAGAAATGTTCTAAGATGACACACACACACACACACACACACACACACTGCATTGTTGATATTTACGTAGCACAGCAATTATTAATGATACGTGTTAAGATAATTCACTAACTCTGGTATCTCGGAGAATACATTCCTACAATGCCCCGAACTTGTAGACCCATAAGAGGGAGTTGATCTGATTTTGCAGATGAGAAGGTCTTCAAGTTTTTTCTATAATGAATGAGAAAGATAATAAACGCATGCATGAGAGAGACTGTTCGTCCAGCTCATTCTGAGACTAGGGTGTTGCCACATATGTCTTTAAAGGTCGGGTAAACCCTTAAAATGCTCTTGCATTTGGCTTGGCATTATCGTGCCCCACAGTGATATCTCTAATTCGCTTATTACGGATGTTTATGATGTGTCAAAGCTTTTCGGTGTTTGTCTTCCTCCTCTTTCTCCTCCTTACATATGTATTACTCATTATGTTTATAGTCTTCTGTACTCTATGTTGTCATATAGCAATGAATGGCGTATTCATGTAGTCTGTACAGTTTTAGAGTATGTGCTCTGTATAGTGCTGTACACTGTATGTAGTTCCATGACACTGTATTTTGTACAAATTTATTGTCGTCCTTTGTACTGTATATAGTTTTATAACTTAGTGTGCTTGTGTATGTTGTGTTGTTGTTAGTGTGTCGCATGCCTGGCGTGGTAGACATCTAGGGATCGCTTTGCTCGTCTTCTCCGTCGTTATCCGTCTCTCCGTTCGTTCGTCGTTGTCATCTGTCCTTGCGTCGTTGCTGTCGTCCGTCATCATTCGTCCTTTCGTTGTCATCTGTCGTCGTCGTCGCTGTCCGCCCTTCCATACCTTGTTGTCCGTCCGCCCGTCCATCGTCGAAAGTCATCTACATTTTAACTTTGGTCATAACTTTAGAATTCTAAATCAGATACATAGGAAATTCCGCACGGCTGATTCCCAGCATCTTTAGCATTGAGTGGCATGAGACCCATAAATTAAGTTCGAATTTTGCCTCTTGTCATATACAGTAAGGTTCAACTTGTAACCTGACTTACTTTATAATCTGAAGAAAACTCACATTTGCCCACGAAAATTTATAATGTTTTCCCCAGTCAACTAGCAAATGGAATGTCATAAAACTTATAACTCTAGTTTGATTTTCGTTGCCTTTTATACAGAATTAACTCGGTAACTTACCCTGGCTTAAGGCTAAAGAAAATTTCACCCTTATCATGGAACTTAATGTAGATATCAAACATTATTTCCAGCCAGTATTATTTTACTTCCAGTAAATATGTTGTGATCATCAAGCACCTCTATGTTACCCTTAGGTATGCATGATGGCCTGGCCTTTGACCTCATACGTTAGAGTCAGGTTAAAAGGGCCAGGCCATTGCGTTCAAGGGTCGCTCTTACTCAGAGGATTAAGGAACTTGATATGGTAATCATATTGCATGGGTCGTCATCTGATGGGTTCCAGGTAGAAGTGGTTGGAGATGAAGCTGAGGAATGTCTGTGGTGATTGGTGGCTAGAGGGACGGGTTGCAGAAAAGGTGGAATTTAGGGCAAGTTGATGGGTTGTTCTTGGGAGGGCGATGATCAAGAGAAGGTTAGGGAATGAGATGAGTGAGAAGAGCATGGAGCTCAGCTGAGGGTGGGAGAGCCTAGGGCTCAGCTGAGGGAAGGTGAACCTGGGGCTCACTGAAGGTAGGAGAGCATGGGGCTCAGCTGAGGGTAGGTGAACCTAGGGCTCACTGAATGTAGGAGAACCTGGGGCTCAGCTGAGGGTAGGAGAACCTGGTGCTCAGCTGAGGGTAGGAGAGCCTTGGACTCAGCTCGGGGTAGGAGAGCCTAGGACTCAACTGAAGGTAGGAGAGCTTTTGTAATAGGTTGTTACCACGCAGTCGAAGGGATATTTACAGCATCGTAATTGCTTGTTTGTTATTGATTCTTTACATGTATCTGACTCCCTGTACTGCCATTTTGGAAGAAATCTCCCTCCATGATCACAAACCCGACGAAGTATTTATGATCTTTGCAACCGTTTGCATTTCATACTATGATTTGTGGAAACTTGGTATAGTGCGCAAGATCTAGTCTCGCCCTCCATCGCAGACCCCGTGTGACGCCTGATCAAAGCGGCTGTGTTCCCCGAAACTTCATTAGAGGCGAGGAACATAAAACCTCATCAATTAATTATATGCAAGATCTAAATAACTCGTTTTGGGGTAACAATATTCTGAAGTGATCGTTTATACGTGGATGCTGCCCTCCGTCTTATAAATCCACCCACGCCTCGTTAGTTCCTGGCGTAGAATAGATTCTTTATATATATATATATATATATATATATATATATATATATCAAGGTTGTAAAGAGATATTAGAAGTGCACAACCACTTACTGGTTTTCACTTATTACCTTCTGCATTTCGAACGTGTTATACATACAGTAGTTCTTCCGTTTCAACTTGATCTGTATCATAATGAATACTATGTTTAGTTAGGTTCAGATAACCGTCTTCCAAGTTAAACTATATTTTGTGAAGATTAATGCAGTGTGCAATGTCTCCTTTGTTCTCATTGCTGTAGATAACCATTCATGTATACCGTTCTCGGTTGCTGGTCACTCACTGTTCAAGTACCTGCCCTTAAGAACCGAGATAAGGAATCGTTAACAGCGAACTAACGATTTTAGCCAAGGTTAGAAATCAGGCGCACATTGACCTGGTGCAGGTGTTTTCGCTCTTGCAAATTTCAGTATTGCTGGAGATAGTGGTAGCTGCCTCGCTCACGGTATCTCTCGTTACGACGTAATCTGCATATCGTTTATAGCCATTGAACTGTTTGTTTGGTGGATTTGATTGCAATCGGGTAGGAAGTGGTCGTGCGCCAAATAAATACAGAATTGGAAGAAATATTTTTTATTTTTTTTATTTGTGTGTTGCTCTATATCATGAAATTGCGTTCGTTTACTGCGTCTGGTGAAGATGGGTGCACGTGAGTGTACTGTGGTTTCGTCAGTGCAGTATGTTATGTGAATCTTGGAAAGGAGAGGAATGGAATACAGAGGACGTGTTGGAAATGCAACGCCCGTAGGACAATGCGTGGTGTGATCTGATATGTGGTTTGATTCACCTATAAGTACAGCATTTAGTCCAGGATTATCATTGTACTCTTGAGTATTTGTACTGAACGCTTACGAACTCACGGGAGCAAATCGAACATGATGCAGTCAAGGATTTGTTAGTTACGACAGGGTTACGACAGATGCTGCGGCCATGCTACCCGTCGCAAAGTCGAATAAACAATGACGTATCTACCAGGTGTGGTGTATGCCCTTCTTGCCCACACTTTCCACGCCGAAGCAGCTCTTCATTATTTAAGTGAGTGTGGCTGCTGTCCGTCGGAGAGAGAGAGAGAGAGAGAGAGAGAGGAACAGATTGAAAGTTATATTGACACATTTACTTCTGTATTTTACATCACGAAGCCCTTGCTTTGGCGTGAGGGTAACTTTCAAGTTTCGTTTTGATCTTTTCTTATATTATAACTGTCAATAATGCGTCGGAATGAGGATGTGCAATCCTGTTTCACAAAATGAGTTTCATTTTTGTACCATCTCCTTAAGGTACAGTTAAGCAAAGAATTGTGAATCTTACTTCATATCTGATTAATA
>JAYMFT010139878.1:0-12846 GCA_038088735.1 Panulirus argus
AGAAGAAGAAGAAAAGAAGAAGAAGAAGAAGAAGAAGAAGAAGAAGAAGAAGAAGAAGAAGAAGAAGAAGAAGAAAACTTCTGCTCCTGTAAAATAACTTCTTACTTTTTCATTTACAAAACTGATTTGTCAACAGAGACCATGGTCTCTATTCATGCCACATTCATACTCTGTAGCAGTGTGATGAATTCATGAACACCTGACTAGCTAACTAGCCTATGAGGCCTAATGCAAACGAAAAAACTGTTACTGGTTATGTCTCCAAGCATAATCGTAAGAAAACAATACAAATCTATAATCTCTAAAAGCAAGATATGAAAGTTATGAAGTGAAAACACCACAAACTGATGAAAGCAGAAGCAATAGAAAGAGTAAGAAGATGGAGTCCAACAACGAAAGGGGCAGAAGTAGTAGGTAGATGGAGTCCAACAACTAGAGAGGCATTACCATCAGGGGTATTAGGATGGTTAGTGAGAGGATCACAGTGAGCCAGCATTGTGCTGACTTATATTGTTCCCCTCCCTGCCCTGAGCAAGCTGTCTTTTCTCATGCCACATCTACGTGTGGGTTTCTAGCACCAAATCCAGAAATCACAATCTCTCCCTCTTGAACACAACATTTATCAACACATAACTCACACAACCCCTTAATCTCCACTCCAAGTTTTCCATCTAGTTTTTTCTTGAAAATCAAAACAATACATTTTCATTCAGATACTCTAGTACCACATTAGAATGGCATCACTGATCAAGGAGGGTTGAATGTTTCCCAGGAACCCCATGAACAACATCAAGCAACTGGATTCAGACACAGCTCCCAGACTTGGTTCGTTTAAAGTCTCATATCTAACCTTCCCTCTGTGGAACACCATCTGTCCATTTCCTCCACTGCTCATCATCTCTCTGAAACATAACTGTCCAAGGCTGTGTCCCCTTTTCACTATTAAATCTGTACTACTGTTTCTGCTCTAACAGTTGTATTTGCAGCAACTCATACAAAATTCCCAAAGCCTGCCCTGTGGATCTTCAAGTCAGCAATCTGGCTCAAAATTTCCTCCAGCTATGTGAGTTAAAACTCTCTGACTTTCCACTCTGACTTTATGACTTCCTGCTATGAAGCACTGCTCTCTTCACATTCACGCACTGGAGTCCTCTATGCTGGGGGTTTCAATTTACACTACCAGGATTGGTTACATTCTATCCAATATGATCCATGCACAGTCAAGGCTATTTCTTTTCCCTCCTTAATGATCTGGAACAGATAATCAAGTACCTTCTACAAGTTCCTGACTGTAATGACCACTCTTCCAATGTGCTTAATCTTTGGTTTACTTCAGAACCCTCTCAATATAAATACAGAGGTCCCTTGCCTTCCAGGGTTTTATCAAATGTGGTTTGAGTAAAAAAAAAATTAAAATAATGTATAATATTTTATAAACTGCAGCATCCAGCTTTGAGTATCAGTAGTGTTCCACAGCACCACTTACATATACTAATCATGTCAGACAAGTGTTGTCCAGCTGCAAGCTGTTTCTAGGACTGGCAGATGGAGGCACCATCCTCACTCCATGTCAACAACATCTCAGGTGAGGGTGAATTGCTGTATGGTTGTTAGGTTTCTATGAGCATTAGTTGGCCTGACAGATATCATGGTGGCTGAAAAGGATGAAGCTTTTCCATGGAGGTAAAATGGCATTTTTAACTCCTATGAAGTATTCTGATTGTCTGTGAACATTGCTCTTTCTCATACTCAAAGGGTTCTGTCTAGAGGAGAGAAAGAGTACTGGACGTCCCCATATTACAAACATCCATACTTACAAAAAAGCTCTAAAAAGTACTATCTAATTCCTTTTTTGACATACAAACAGTCACCCATACTTAAAAACCACAGAACTTAGATGACTATTTTTTCATTAAATGTTGTTAGTACGATGTTTTAGTACCTACAGTAAATTGAGGCCTATTAGTCTACCCATCATATTAGTCAACCTTAACTTTTTCAACTGAAAATTCTTATTCCGGCATGTATCTGCTGTACAAGTTGAACCCTAACACTGAACAAGCCAATATTCAGGCAACACGATCAGTTGGTATTTACATACGCTGTTGCTGAGAACTAGGATGTTTATCCATTATTTCAACATATCATCGGTAATAAAACATTTAATAGCAGTATTTAATAGTAGTAACATATGGTACAGGTAGGTACCATAAGAGTAATGTGTTTGTAGTAGTTGGCAAGCAGCCAACGACCAGGGAGGTATATTACCAGTACTACCTACCTGGGTATTGGGAGGGTTAGTGACATCTGCTCAATGAGCCAGCACTTCAGTGGATGTCAAGTTGCACTCCTCTGACCCAGGCAGCTGTCTTTTCTTTCTGCCCCACTAACATGTGGACTACTGGCATTCTGTCCACAAACATACAATCTCTCCTTGTCATACGTAACACATGACAACACTTAACTCACACAGCTCATTCTTCATAACTCTAGTTTTTCTTATAGTGAGCACTATGTGCTAGCCCTGCCTTTTGGCAAAATGGTAGTAGCAGTAGACAGAAGTAGTAGGTAGGAACATTTGGGGAGGAGCATTAGGTAGAAGTAGTTGGTAGGAGCATTAGACAGAAGTAGCCAGTAGGTACATTAGGTAGAAGCCTCAGCAAACACTGAACTAAAGTTGCCCTCTGCCAATGGCCTGTTAAGGGTGAGGCACTAAAGGCTAAGAAGCAGCACTGGAGTTCAACTGTTATGGTGATTCTATTGCCATGGCCACCCCTTTGAAGGAGTTCCAATTAGAACAGGCATTAAGAGAAACAGATAGATGATAGTTTGTTAGCATAAAAAATTTGAGTCACCTAGTAATGAATGATTTAGACCTAGATTCAAATATGAAGAAGGCTACGCAGCCTTTTTTTGCTTATGTCATTTCATATCTGTCCTACAGCTCGATCCATAGTTTTGAAAATTAAAAATTAAACTTCAAAAGTCAACTTAAAGGCTACAACTCATAATGCAATATTCATTGCATTATTACAAGCAGGTACAGGTATTTACTCTAATTTTATGCAAATCATCATTTCAAATTTTCTGACTCATGAACAGTGCCCAAGAATATGACCCATTTGTAAGTTGGGAACTCATTATTCTGAATTATACCTTCTCTCCATGTACTTGAAGAGCACCTTTATTTTTCAAAATTTTACCAAAAACTTTTGCGGCATCTTCCACTTTCACTTTCAAAGGGTGGCAACACTATGGTAAAAATGGTTCAGTTAATTTTGGGCTTTAAGACAACAGTGAATAGAACTGCTCACATCACAGGTAACTTCCTTGATAAGGGAGTATGAATTTTCATATCAAGGTTTAAAAGGGCAAAGTTAACCTCATAATATAAAACTAATCATGATGCCATTCTGTTCACATGTTATCATTTCAAGTAAAGGCATTGGTAACAGTTTCATTTATGTGAATGATGAATCAACAAGATATTCTTCAGCAAGTGGTACAAGTATTGTAGTTGGATTTTTTTAAATTAAAAGAGACATATTCTTTGAAAAAGAGGTAATTTTGATATAATCCTACATATGGTGCTATACTTATAAAATACTATCACGAACACTTACCGGTCTTTCAATGTGAACTGGTCTGTTAAGAAGAGCAGACACTCTGGCCTTTGAATTGTGACTTATTGGGGATGATGTTAACAGTGAATCTTTTTCTGTTTTCAATCGCTTAGCACTACCACCTACACTACTTGCATCACTGTTTGATCGCCTTTTTGGAGTGGTCTGGAAAACAAAATAGGATTATACTGTTATTCGTATTCAGGTTTAACTCTCACTAAACATATTCCACACTTAAAAAAATAACTAGATGTTAAGGCTAATTTACACCTCAATCAAAACTTAAACACAAAGAAAGATGCAAAACAGTGTAAGGTTTCATATTACACATGAACATGTGTGCACATAAGCACTTATGTTACAAATACTATAAATTCCCTGATCCTGCATTGGAGTACAATACCTGGGTCGTGGTAAACTTCTGCCAGTAACACCTACTTATCACCAAGAATCCTATTCCCCAGATGATAGGTCAAATGCATACAGGCATGCAACTTTTGTGGGGTTCACAAACTCAGCTTAACAGACTTGTAAAGGGCAAAAAATCTAAAATCCAGATGCAAACTTGCTACTCTGCTACCCAATACTTTTTTTTAATGTTAACTGAGATGGCAGAGGGAAATGAATGTCCTAATCAAGGCCATCTCATTAATACAGAGAAGGGAGCCAAGTGAGGATTTTTCTTCTTAGGCTCAGTCCTATGTTCTTAACGCTACCTCACTAATGCAGGAAATGGCGAACATCCATTCTCTAGCTGTCATGTGTAATGCAATGAAACCACAGCTCCCCAACCACAACCAGACCCCACACACCTTCCCATGGTTTACCCTGTCCACTTCACATGCCCTAATTCAGTCCAGTGACAGCATGTTGACCCCTTTATACCATATCATTCCAATTCACTCTATCCCGTGCACACCTTTAATCCTCCTGCATGGTCAGGCCCTGATCATTCAGAATAATTTTCACTCCATTTTTTCATCTCCAATTTAGTCTACACCTTCTCCTTGTTCCCTCCACTTCTGACACATGTTCTTTCTGTTAACCTCTCCTCTCTCATTCTCTTCATATGTCCAAACTATTTCAGCAAATCCTCTTCAGCTCTGTCAACCACACTCTTTTTATTACCACATCTCTCTCTTACTCTTTTATTACTAAATCAAACCACCTCATAACACATATTATCCTCAAATATTTCATTTACAACATATGCACCCTCCTAAGAACATCCTCATCTATAGCCCATGCCTCACATTCATATAACATTGTTGGGAATACTGTAACTTCAAACATAACCACTTTTGCCCTCCCAGACAATGCACCCACTTTCCACACATTCTTCAGTGCTCCCAGAATCTTCACCACCTTACCCATCCTATGACTCACTTCCCCTTCCATGTTTCCAAAACGTGTCCATTCCCAGGTATCTAAAACATTTCACTTCCTTCCATTTTTTCTCTATTCAAACTCACACTCCAACTAACATGTCCCTCAGCCCTGCTAAACTTAAAAAAGTGCTTTTATTCAAATTCACTCTCAACTTCCTCTTTTCACACACTTTACCAAATTTGGTCACCAACTTCAGTTTCACACTCGAATCTGCTACCAGTATTGTAACATCAGCAAACAACAACTGACTCACTTCACAGGCCCCTTTATCCCCTACAGACTACATATACTTGGCCCTCTCTTCAAGACTCTTGCATGTACCTCCCTCACCATCCCATCCATAAACAAATTAAACAGCCATGATGACATCACATACCCCTGCCTAAGACCAACCTTCACTTCAAACCACTCACTCTCCTCTCTTTCCACTCATACATATGCCTTACAACCTTGATATAAACTTTCCTCCCACACCATAAATCCTTAAGACCTTCTTCAAGTCATCTCTATCACCCCTATCATATGCTTTCTCCAGACCCATAAATGCTACATACAAATCCTTCTGCTTCCCTAAGTCTTTCTCACACATATTCATTAGAGCAACCACCTGATCAACAAATCCTCTACCACTTCTGAAGCCACTTTAATCCTCCTCAATCTGATGATCTGTACATGCCTTCACCTTGTCAATGACTATTCTACCATAAACTTACCAGGTACACTCAACAAATTTATACCTCTGTAGATATTACACTCACCTTTATCCCCCTTGTCTTTATACAAAGGCATTATAAATGCATTCCACCAATCCTCAGGCAACTCACCATGATCTATACATACACTGAAAATCCTAACTTCCCAGTCAACAACAGTCACCCCCTTCTTAATAAATTCAACTGCAGTACCATCCAATCCAGCTGCCTTGCCACATTTCACCTTACACAAGGCTTTCACCACCTCTTCTCTCTTCATTAAACCACTCTCCAAGACTCTCAGGCTTTGCATATCATCCTGATCCAAACATCTGACATCTGCAACCTTATCATCAAATACATTCAACTATCTTTCAAAATACTAGCTTCATCTCCTCATTTATCACTACCTGTTACCACTTCCCCATTTGCCCCCTTTACTGATGTTCCCATATCTTCTCTAGTTTTTTTGCAGGCTATTAACATCCATCCAAAACTTCTTATTCTCTCTAAAGTTTATTCACCCTAACACTCCTTAAATATCTCCCATTCCTCACCCATTCCTCCAGTTTCATTTACCCTCGCATTTTGCCACTCTACACTCAATCTTTCCAGGTATTTCTTCACACATGTCTCTTTTCTAGGCTTATTTGCTCTCACTACTCTCTTTCCACCCACAATTCCTCTTTTCTGAAACACTACAAATGTTCACCATCGCCTCCACAATGTAATGACTGGACATCCGACCTGCTGCTCCTCTTAGCACATTCACATCCAATAGTTCTCTTTTATACACCTATCTATTAGTAAGTAATGCAATAATTCCTGTTAACCATCTTTTCAACTCACTAACGTATACTTGTGTTAAGTCCCTCTTTTCTGACCAAGTATTCCCAATCACCAGTCCTTTCGCAGCACAAAACTCCACAAGCTGTTCACTATTTGTATTTACATTACTGAATACTCCATACTGCCTAATCATACCCTCAACTGCCACATTAATCACCTTTGCATTTAAATTACCCATCACTAATACCAGGTCTCTTGCATGAAAACTTATAAGACATTCACAGAGCTGCTACCAAGAAACTTGCCTCTCATGATCTTTCTTCTCATGATCACATGCATAAGCACTAATAATCACCTATCTCTCACCATCCACTTTCAATTTTAGACACATCAGTTTAGAGCTCACTTCCTTACACTCTTTCACATACTCCCACAACTGCTTCATCAGTAATGTTACCCCTTCCTTAGCTCTTGTCCTCTCATTCAAGAATGGGACATTTTGATAACTGTTTCTTTCACTAAAACTCAAAGGTTTGGAACCCTCTACCTTCTCATGTCTTCTCCAATAACTATGACCTGGCACATTTTAAAAGACAGGCTTTTCACTTCTTCCAAAATTCATGAATATACTTTCCCTTGTCTCTTTTTTTTTTCCCTTTCATTATCTTCTCTATATTTCAATAAAGGCCTGGCCTTGATGTATTTTTTTTGTGAGTGAAGAAAAAGAAAAGAAAAAAAAAATAAAAATCGCTCTTCCCCTATACCCTTGAGCTTTGCTTCACTCAGAGCCAGAACATCCATGTTTCTTTCCTTAAACATACTACCTACCAATCCATTCTTCTCTTCTTTGTTTCATCCAAACAAAATTACACATTTGGTTACATCCACACACTTTTGGAAGATGAGCAATTTTTGCCTGACTCCTTTTTCTGTTCCATCTTTTAGAAACTGAAATACAGAAGGAGAGGGTTTCCAGCTCTCTGCAGGGAATATGGAGGTAGGTTTCTTTCTCCCCTACCCTAGTATATGTATATGTAAGTAAGTATATATATATATATATATATATATATATATATATTTATTATACTTGATCGCTGTTTCCCACGTCAGCGAGGTAGTGCCAGGAAACAGATGAAGAAAAACCCATCCCCCGCATACACACATATATACATACATGCACACATATACCAATTTTCAAAAAATCTACTTCTCTACACGGAATTTTTTGAAAAAGTTTCATTTCCAAATCCATTTCAATTAAGAGAGGGCTTCAAATAATAAATATATTGGCCAATCTCGTCCAAACTTTGCATGCTCATTAGAGCATAAGCAAGTACTGGAGGCCCCTATCATTGCACTGACAGACGTGCAATACACAAGTAACTAAATCTAAAGCTGACAAAACATTTGCCAATCTATGCTTACATACTGCTTAATCAACAATGCTTTCTAAATATAATAACTATATATATTTTCCAAAGATGAAAACACACTTAAACAATTCACATTAACTTTACATAAAAACACCCATTCAGGAGGAGTGGACACACAAAATGAAGCTGCAAGCACCAGTGACTCACATCATATTAATACGTTATATGTTGTAACTCAGTTTATATTTAGCAACAATGGAAGGTGACTTGTCAAAACGGCTCAGAATTTTATATTCACACTTCGAGTAGGCTATCAAATCAGGTCAACTTCTGGAAAACAAAATTAAGTACAGTACCTGCAAAAGACAAACTTTTAACTTTTTTTTGCATAATACTATGATGAACAATAGAGTGGCAACCTTCGCATTGAATTCCAATAAATATCAAATGATCACAAAAATTAAAGGATTCAATGAAAAAGATATAAATAACTTTGTTACTCTAAAGAGCAACTGCATGGTTTTTATATTCAAGTAGTCTGCTATGAAAAAAGAATCTACAGTCTACCTATGAATATATAATATACAGCAGATGTAAATAAAAATTTAGCAACTAAATTTCTGATCACACAAGGTCATCTGCAGTCCCACTAATTGAAACCATCATGAGCCACCACAGACCATAATTAAAGTCTGAATGAGAGGTATCAACAATGATATTCAAATGAAAAGGCAAAGTTCCCGGACAAGAACAGCACAACGTTACACTGGTAGTGAAAAGTCGCTTTTGATGAGGCTCTATCACAGGGAGTACAATCTTGTCAGAAAATGTATCATCAACAGGATTCTATCATTTCCCTGCTACTGGAAGTAGTGCAGCCCTGGAGCTGTAGAGCTCCACGATATCACTTGGACTATCTCAGAGGGGAATCCAGGGACAATTACAGATAAAATAATAAATAAATAATATGTTACACCCTACACCTCCCCAATGTAATCACAACATTGTTCACTTACCACTCAGGCAAGTTATCCTCATCCCAAGACTTTCGTAGGTGGCCCTCCTTTTCATCCCAGGGTGGGCGAGAATTACGTGATGAAACAGGGACTCCCCGGCCAGTCCCTCGCCCCGATCCATCATCCCAGTCACCTTCCAGACCATTTTCTCGTTCACGCCAGCCACAGCGAGGTCCTACGTAGAGAATGCATAATCCAATCATGCCATCTAACCTTAAGGTAATAAACAGCAGTTAAAAAATGAAGAGCATTTATCTATCTATATTTTTTATGCCTGTTCCCTCCAGGAACTCCCATCAAGGGGTGACCATGGCAAAAGAGTGTCCACTTATCTCCGTCCTTACATGCCTCCTTCGCATACCACTCCATGCATTCTTCCTCTGTTTCTCTCCCTCTAGTATTCCTCCATCCTATTTGCCCATGTCACAGGTGGTCTTCCACTCACACCAACCCCTTTAATTGTACTATCATACACTCTCCTTGGTAACTTCCACTCTTGCATTCTTTCCACATGCACAAACCACCTCCAAGTATTATGTTTCACCCATTCTACCACTCCACAATTCCCTGTCATATCACATCTCTTATTTCTTTCTTCATTCCATTAGTCATACCACATGCTCTTCTCAAATAGTTCAAGTCAACAGCCTGGATTCTTGACCTCTGTGCCTCATTTCACATCCATGTTTCAGCTGCAGACGTCAGGGTTGGGAGGACTATACTGTCCCTTAATCCTCTCTTCTCTTCCATACTAACACCTCTACATTTCATTATTCTATTAAGAGACCCAATGACTCTTCTACCCTGTACTGCGCTCTCGCTTCTCTCTCCTTCCAAAGCACCACACTTACCTATGACAGCTCCCAGATACTTAATTTCCCTCACTTTTTCCCCCATATCCAGAGCACAATTTAGTACACTTTCTCCTTTCATTCTATATGGCTTTAAAAAATCTATACTTTCACTCCATTTCCTTTCAAACACCATTACTTTACTTTTACTTGCATTTACCTTCAATCCCTTACACTCACACACATCATAAAACACACTTACAACCTTCAGCAACTCCTCTTCACTTTCTGCAAACAACACAATCATCTGCAAACAGGCTTGCCACTAGCCACCATATCTCACCACCACACTCCATCTCTATACCCCTTTTCCCTAGTTTTCTTTTATCTCTCGTCACTCCATCCCTATATACATTAAAAAGCCACGATGACATCAAACAGCCCTGCCTTACTCCTACATGTATCCCAAAACTTTTGCTCATCTCTCTATCCACTCTTACACACACATTTGCACCTCTATAGAAGGCTTTGACACCATCCAACAGTTGTCCTCCTGTACCATATATCCTTAACACATCCTACAAAGCATTCCACTCAACTCTGTCATATGCTTTCTCCTGACCCATAAAAGCTAAATACTTTTCCATAGTCATCTTTATTACAAAAGTCTGATCCATACATCTCCTACCTTTCCTAAAACCCCTTGCTCTTCAATTATTCTGCATCAAATTACTTCCATCATTCTGTTAATTAATATTCTTGCATACACCTTTCCTGATAAACTTAACAAACTAATTCTTTATAATTGCTACATACATCCTTTGCAACTTTCCCTTTGAATAAAGGAACAATAATAACTTTCACTCAAACCTCAAACATAATCTTTTGTTTCCATGCTAAGTTACATATAAGATCCATCCACTCTATCACACTTTCTTCTCCATACTTCAGCATTTCAGCCATAATCCCATCTACTCTAGGTGCCTTTCCTACCTTCAGCCTCATAATTGCCCTTCTTACCTCCTTTTTGCTATAGGCCCCTGCCCTTATATCTTCATCCTTCCCTCCTCCATACCCATGCATGTAACAACTGCTGCCTTTCCTTCTCCATCATTCATCAGTTCTTCAAAATACTCTTTCCTTCTTCCTTTCACTTCCTCCTTTTGATTCAGCAATTCCCCTACCTTACTTCTCACATCAACATTTCCACTCTTACACTCACCTCTTTCCTTTTTCACCTCCTTACAGTATAGTTTCTTATTATCCCGTAACTTTTTACTTAACTTTCTTCTAAAATCTTCATCTACTCTTTCTTTGCTTTCCTCTATCAGCTTCTTAACATTCCACGTACACAGCTTGTATTCTTCCCTCCTCCTCTGCTGAACTTCCACTGGTAAATTCCTATTGAGCAATCTACCATATACCTTTTTCTTCTCCTCCACATTTCTAATCTCTTCCGTCCAAGATGCATTGCCCTTCTTATTCCTGTATCTCACTACCTTGTATCCAACTACTGATTCTACAACCTTTACTAGTATTTCTCTAAACATCTTAAACACCTCATTCACACATGACTGCATTCCTACATTCACTGCACTTCCATCTAAGCTTTAAGTTACCTTCCTTTCAGACTCCTCCCTGTATTTTACCAGATTAATCTTCTAGCATACCAACACTTTTACCTCATCATTATTCGTTACACCATACCTCCACTTCCCTGTGATCTTCATCCCCACAAGAACCACGAAACGGTCAGTCCCCAAAGAATCCTCTCACAACTCAAGCATCCAGCACAGCTTTTCTCAATCTTTCATCCACTGCCACTAAGTCAATCAAAGCCTTTTGCTCTTCTCTTCCTTCACTCCTCATCCACATATATCTGTGGATCATCTCGCACTGAAAAAAGGTGGTTGCAAGGAATAAACCCCTCTCAGTACAACTATCCACAAGACAGCTTCCAACTATCCACAAGATAACTTCTATTCTAATTTACTCCAGGCACTCCCCATTTACCAACTATCTCACCAATTTCATCTCATCCCAATTTTGTATTCATATAACCCAATATGACCATATTTCTCTCATTCTCAAAACCATTTATACAGTCATTCAAATTTCTCCAGAAAAGCTTCATTTCACCCTTACTTCGTACACTTCATACAGTCTTCATATTCATAGGCACATATACAATACCCATGCATATTTTACAATTCCAATCTTTCCCTTCACCCACACTATTCTTGATCCATTCCATCCATACTCTGTAACACACTCCCATACTCTTGGTGACAGCAGAATTGCACATCCTTCTCTTCTTCTTCCACAATAATTTTTACACATTCCTGTCCATACCATACCTCCTTCCATGCCCTCCCATTACTTGCATTTATCATTTCCATTTTCACTCCAAAACCATGCCCAAGGATATGGGTTACCCCAGTCCCTAGCTCATCCACATTACAACTTTTAAACTTCTCCACATTTTCCCTCCTTTTACTCTCCCCAGGCATCCCATTCACATTCAGCACCATTACCCTCAATTGCTCCTTTCTTTTAATCCTCAGCATAACTGGTATGCTCCAGTGCCACTTCTTAGCATTTTGTGCCTCATTCTTGACAGGTCACTGGCAGAGGGCAACTCCAGCACAGTGTTTTTAGAGGCAGCAAGGCTCCAAAATTGTCAAAAACTAAAAGAAACACCTCAGGTACTTGAGCAGTATGTAGAAATTGTCATACCACTTTTTATACAAAAAGGATTTTTCAACTCATTTTCTCACAATAAATTTCGACACATGAATGTGCTAACATCATAATTGTCTTTTTAAATGTGGGATGACTAATAATCATCTTCATTCTCCTTACATTACTGATATGTTTTGTATACACAGCTATGTCTTTGTTAGATCTGCATTAGTAAATACAAAATAATGCTATAAGGTTTATCCAGAATCATTCATTTCTAACTGCATTAGTTAGGTTATGGAGGTGTAAGATTGTTGAGTATTTAATACAGGCATGACAGGGTTGTTGGCATCGAAAGTGTTATCAAAGGATCTTTATACCACTGAAAGGGGATGTTTTACTAATGGTAAAAATGCTCTTTGGATGATGATGATGATGATGATGATAATAATAATAATAATAATAATAATAATAATAATAATAATAATAAT
>JAYMFT010139889.1:0-12846 GCA_038088735.1 Panulirus argus
CACACACACACACACACACACACACAACACACACACACACACACACACACACACACACACACACACACACACACACATAACAAATTGGGTCCGTAACCCGCATAAAACTACACATATATACGCATATGAATAGATATACATATATGCATGCTTATGCATATATATCTCACACACACATATAAAGGGATTTGTGGACACAGATGGTGGATGATAAATGGTGGAGGCAACAGGCGACAAGGGAGGAGTGAGAGGAAATATGATGGAGCCCTGTATTAACATTTGTGTTTAAGATTTGTCACTTGGCTTTCCAAGGAATATAGATCGCAAGGTGAATATAGACAAGATGATGTATAGTTAAGATCAAAATCATAACCTTTATATACTACAAGAAGAAAACCATTGTTAGTACAAAACGAACACGGGATATGAAATACTGTAAAGAAAACGAGAACACTGGTAAGGTGTGTACCCACATCAGCAATTCCGTGGACGTTTGGCCACAGCCTACGACACACGCCGTTGACTTATGCGTACGCCTGTCAACGTACGCACGACGGCACGATTCTTGCGTAAGGCCGTACAGTCCTTGGGAAAGACCCAAGGACTCCTGCTCCTGTGACGGACGCCCCATCCTCTCAGCGTGGGTGTCGGCGGAAGGGCGCCTCTGAGAAATGACTCCCCGAGCTCTCTGTTATTAACTCAACTGCATATTTTTAGCTGAATGGCTTCCTGAATTCAATAAACTGTTCTTTATCTTCTTATTCATTTTACACACACACACACACACACACACACACAAACAAACAACCACAGACAAACGCACACCCACGTGCGCAAGAACACACAAACAAGTAAACAAGCGCTCAGATAGGCCCCACAATGACAAGACTAACAAGCCAATTTCACCACCTGACCACCACCACTGCCACCACCAATAGGAAGGCGTGGTAGAAAATATGTTTAGATATTTTCACTGTACATGAACACGCGTTTGTATGAGTCACTGTTCGCATGAAAACTCCCGAGCAATTTGACTAGTTGATCGATGCCTATCGTAGTGGGAACGGCCGAGGGGAATTTCCATATGAAAACAGGAACTGTCTCGTCTCGTTTACAGACTGAGTGGGATTCGAACAGGTGTCTCCGTGTGTGGAGAACAACACGTAGAAAATAATGCTATAATACAGCAACATGCAAGACAGAAACAGCCGACAGTCCTTTGACATCTGAGGTCTGGAAAGAGTCAAAGAAACAGCTGACAATCCTTTGACATCTGAGGTCAGGAAAGAGTCAATTGTAAAATCATGAGAATCTTAAGCAAGTAAGTTAAGGCTGGGTTAAACCTTTAGAACTCCCATTTTGTGAACCTTTCGCGTGAGCTTAGAGCCTCACCATATCCCATGGGCACTGGAGGCCACAGCAGAGACTGACAGTGACCGAGTGATATCAGAAGAATATTGCCGTCGGGAAGTGGAGATGACCCAGTGAGATGCTTCATCCATCTTTAGCACTGAGGTGTGAGACGTACTTCATTTCTCCTCCTTGATAGGATTAGCAGAAGCGTGACGCACTGTGCACCAGGTCACGGGAAATTGTCCGACGCCAGCTCACAACGGGTCCTCAGAAGTGTTGAGCCAGGCAGGACCCCGAGCGCAGGCGACACCCAATACCCGAATGACGACATCCGCTGACCAGATGTGTGATGCCTTGCTTCCACACACACACACACACACACATGTAGCTTACACCCACTTGGGGTAGCTGTCGGGCGTGAGTCATACGAACGCTCTCTCATCTACGAGACACACACTCCGCAGAAAGACGAGTCAAACGTGAAAAAAGTCTCTTCGTCGAACGAGAAGCTGCTGCCGTTGTTTCCTAATAGCCAACAGAATGTTAAAGACCTCCTACGTACAGTCGATATATTAAGGTTATGCCATATAGTTATTTGCCACTTCATGAGTACATGAATTTGGTCATTTATAAAGGAACGTGCAAAGACCATTTCGCCAGATGGTGGTTATGCGTTGAAGACGTCACAGACAGAAGTGCACATGTTATCTTACTTTCCATAAACACTCGATAAGTTTTAAACACGTCTTCAGATTTCCATGGCAACCCATGGTGAAACGGAGTACTTGAAAACGCATAGACAGGGTAGTCACCGAGTCACCACGGTATCATTGATAATACTGGCCATCTACACACACCCTGTAAGGTACGCTTGGATTGGAAAACTTTTAGACGATTTATTTCGCAAAACTTTTATTCGTTTTGAATGGAGATCTTGTTATAATGATCTGTCGTCCCTTTGCCGCACAGATGTAACTCGAATGTTGATTGATTAAAACACTCCTTTCCTCTTCATTCTTCTCTCTACCAGATGCATGAAGCACTATCAGTCACCCATCTCTCGTAGTTTACTTTCAGTCTAACCACTTTTCAGTTTAACCCGCATTAGTCTTAAACTAATTTCCTTATACTTTTAGCACAATCCCACATTTCTTCCTTCTTCGGAAGTGTCATTCCTTACTTACACTTTTCTCCTTTCTCTCTAAACCTCGTTCTTTAAAGCTTGAATGTTCCCGTACCAATCTATCCCCCACCCCTTTCAGTTTTGTGTTACTCAGAGCTAGAACATCCAGGTTTCTTTCATCAAACGTTGAATGTATTCCTTCCTTGGTTTTGATCCTAGTTACAGACACCCCGGCCCGAGCCTTCGAGGAGAAACTCTCGCATGGCTCCTTCTTCTGTTCCTGTCTTAGACAGTGGTAGTGCAAGAGAGGTACCGAGTCCGCCATTTCTGGACAGGAAGAACGCGTCACTGACCAACCCGGTCCTGGGTTACGAAGGTCAGAGAGAATCAGACGAGCCCGACCTGACCTCAACTCCACACCCGGACAATAACGGGCTAGCTTGGTCCACGTTAATGTATTTGGTGATAGACTCTCTACATTCCCACTTTGTTTAATACTGTTCTTATGTGTTTCTTTAACTGTACGTTTTTCTATACTTCTTTTTTTCATATCTTGTATTAAGTTTGTCACTCATACTGCCCGTCATGATATTGTTGATTTGTATTGCTTTTGGTGTGTTCCCTTACTTTTATGTGCTATTACTCGTTTTTTTGTTTTTTTTCCGAGTGTCTTTCTTATATACATTTTGTTTGCGTTTTACATTTCATATCCAAGTTTTGTAACGCAATTTTTTCTTTTTTTCTTTTATTTTTTGTAGATTACTGGTGATGCCTCTGTGATGGCGAAAGCTTGATTGAAATAGAATGGATAATTTTGGACTTCTGGTGTTTGAGCACCCACCCAATGGTAGAATGATACTAAGAAAATTAGAGAACATAAGAGAGAAGATTAATAACTCTAAATATACTGTTGTATTCAATTCTATGTTCATTATAGAAAACCTTCTCCCAGCTTATACTAATATATATATATATATATATATATATATATATATATATATATATATATATATATATATACATGAAAGCTCTGTGCTTTCTTCTTGAATATTCGTCTTAAACAAATCGAATTGATACTTACAATATATTTTCACCCCCCGATCGATCAGACAAGACTTATCAAGCTTCGTTTTTGCCCAACATGACCATGTTGTTGGCAAGCTAGAGGCAGGAGGACCTGCTACCTGCCCTGATATGCCATATATGCGTGCTTTTGTTGAGCTCCTGATGGAGTGATGACGAAGCAGCTGCTCGCCTTAACATGCACCCCAAGTCGCGATGGTTTTTATCGCACGCCAAAGAATAGGGTCGCTGTCTGTAAACATCGCTAGTTAAAAGCACGGTGACTCGTTCAAACACCCGCGTTAGACATGTTATTTATTTCTCTAAAGACGTCCAGGAGTTTGTCTACGAGGCTGCAGCAAGCATGGAAGTGTTTCTTCAGCGATAAGTGTTTGTCCATATTCCAGGTCGATACAACGTACCAAGCCGGAAATTCCATGAGGTAAGATAGCCACCAGTAGGCCACATACGAACACCTTTGATCATATATTGTAAAGGAGGAGTTTTTGTTGGGAGAGTTAGCCATGTGTGCGAGTAGGAAGGGAGGAAGGTAAGGGGTTCCAAGTGAAGGTGTGTCCACTTTAAGGATTTGTAAGGTCACCGTGGCTATTTAGCCTTGTTTTTTTTAGAATGGAGAGTGAGGAACGTAAATGCTTAAGGCTTGGTGTAAGGGTGGATTTAGAGTATACTGTGGGATAGGTGGTCTAGGAATGTGTCTTTTACTGTAGAAGCTAGTGTCTGAATTTAGGATATTGGGTGTCTGAAGGAATTTGAGATTTAATTTGAATAAAGGTGAGGTAATGAGGTTTAGCAGGAGGACTAGAGAGGTAGGTTTGAGAGTATCTATAGATGGGGAGAAAGTAGAGGATGTGGAGTGCTTTAAATACATGGGAGTGAACATAGCAGCGGATGGCACTATGGGAGCTGAGTGAATCATAGGCTGCAAGATGGGGCAAAAGTTTTAAGTGCACTAGGGAGAGTGTGAGGAAGACGTGGGCAGATGAGGCCGTTCATCGTCCGTTCCTGGCGCTGTCTCTCTAACTCGGGAAACGAAAAAAAGTATAGACATACACACACACACACACACACACACACACACACACACACATACAGTGTATATATATGTTACCGAACTGCGCCTACTAGTGATTAAGCCGCAAGCAAGATCTAAGTGGACAGGCAAAAGTAGTCTTTTCAGGGACCTTGTCGCTCGAAAGGAGCCCACCATTCCCCCTGCTCCTTTGGCTCTATATCATTACACGTAAATATGATATCTACTTGGTATAACATGCCGCACCTTTTCTACCCTTCGTACCTTTGATAAACCCGTTGATTTTCAGCCACTACTTTCTCTCTCTCTCTCTCTCTCCCTCCTCACACACACACACATACACACTACGCCTCATTCCTCTCCTCTCGCCTTTACACAAGGAGCACCACGAGCGATAGCGATGCGCGGGGGAATTAGGGAAGACACGGTATCGCCAAGCAGGATCTCCTCCTCCTCTCCCCCCATCTCTGCTTGGCCTCCGGGCAACAGAACATCAGTGATGAAAGATCAACAGCTGGAGGCCGTCATCCCCTTCCGACGCTCACCACTACACCACACTCCCATCGGCTGACAAGAAGCCACACACACACACACACACACACACACGCGTATGTCATTCTCAATTCAAAAACTGAATAGAACACATTAGTAAATATAGAATGACACATTATCTGTAGCGCGTGCACTTGTATCGTTTTCAACTCAAAAAAATGAACTGAAAGTCGAGTAAATCTTTAGATACTGCATGCATCAGGGGATATTGTACATTCTGAATGTAAAGAAATAATGAATGTATATTTTTCTAATCAGTTAAGCTATAGGAAGGTTTCCAGATCATTGCTATACATAATTCCTATCCAGCCAAAGGAATGATATGTGTGAATAATCTTTCTGTTATTCACTGAATGATATTACATGATATCTTCCTCCTCTTCCTCATTTCGCTGTAGGTCCAAATACTATATATATATATATATATATATATATATATATATATATATATTCCCATATGATATATATGACTGGTTGGTATGGAGTTCATGCCAGCAATGTACATGGGTGGTGGAGAAGTTACGGGTCATCCCCGTAATCTACCTGGGCGGTGGGAAGGTCAGAAGTTACGACCATTATCAACCTGGGTGTGGACCGGACGACCAAGTGACTCAGCAGAGTCACTTGCTGCCACAATTGTCACATCGGCCTTGGGAGTCGTCTGTTGTCACCTTCCCCCCCCCTCCTCCCAGCCACGGCCACACTAGCGACACCTGGGGAAAGAAAAATGTAAGAATCGGTCGTAGAAATTTTTTGATGGAGGGAGAGAGAAAGAGAGAGCGTTGTGCCCTGGAAAACGGGAATCTTTGTATTGTGGAAAACGGGAGGATTTGCGCTGTGGAAAGTGGGAGTCCGTATATTGCGGAAAACGGGAAACTTTGTACTCTGAAGAATGGGGAACTTTGTAATTTGATGAACAAAAAAAATATTCTGCTGTGGAAAACCAGCTTTTCGCCATGGAAAACAAAGAAATTTTTTTTAGAAAGCAGGAAGCTCTCTGCTGTAGAAAACGGGAAGCCTTGTTCCATGGAGAACGGGAAACCAATGATAACAGAGCTGTAATACTCGCATCCAGATGTTCAGTGACCAACTCGCAACCCATTCAGTTGATGATGGAAAGAAATGTTTCCTGAGATCAAAATATTTGAAATAGGAAATGGGAATTTAAATAACCCAGCTAGATTGGTTTGTTAGAAAAGTTGATATTAATACAGAAGACGAATGACTGTAACCCAGTGATGGAAAATGTGCTCACGTACTCCCAGTGATAAAAATGAAAAGTGCTATCATACTGCTAACAAGAAGAAAGATTTTTGGGTACTTCCAACAAGAGGAAATGTGATCTGGTACCTCTTACAAGAGAAAATGTGCTCTTGCACTTCCAGTGATAGAAAATGTGCTCTCACACTTACAGTGAGAGAAAATATGTTCCTGCACTCCCAACGAGAGAAACTGTACTCCAGCACTCACAACGATAGAAGATGCACTTTGATAATCCCAGTGAGAGATGTGTTCTAAGTATGATAACGATAGAAAATGCACTCTTAGCGTTCCAATAGTAAAAAATAGATTCTGGTTCTCCCAGTGATAGAAAATGGGCTCTGGTACTCCTAGTGATAGAAAATGGGCTCTGGTACTCCCAGCGATAGAAAATGAGCTCTGGTTTTCCTATGACAGAAAATGTCTTTTACCTTTACCGATAATTGCATAGCTCATATCATGATATGTGTGTTGGGGAAAAAAAGACGAAAGATTTCCCTTTTTATCTTTCTTACGGAACCTCAGCTGCAGAGGTTTTTACCCCGCGTGACTCTGGCGTCTAAAAAAGGTGGGTGGAGAGTACTCGAATTAAGAGCCAGGGTTCCACCCTCACACTTTAGTCACTTGCTTTTATAGGTATCGCTGACGTGTGGCCTTTACCAACGGCATTTCCGCTGGGCTTGAACCTGAATTATAGATCAGCATGGACAAGAAGTTAAAGGACTATGCTGCTGCAAGAGGTCCCAGGCGGACTGTGATCTCAATATTAAAAGGTCGGCGCTTAAATGTTTCCCGCTGTGATAACTGGAGGAAAGAGTTTCTTGGGACTGTGGCGTCAAGAGAGCGTATCTGGTGGTTGTCGAGGGTTTGAGTTCTCTATCCAAGTGGCTGTACTATTATAGTATGGCGTTGTAACTCCAAGCGGTCGTCGAGTGTAGAGTTTCAAGTCTATATGGCTTCAGAAGTATGCTTGTAGTGTTCTAACTACAGGTGGTTGTCGGGTGTAGAGTTGTAACTCCAAACTGTTGTGGGATCATGCTTGTGGTGTCGTAACTCCAAGCCTGGCGGCTGATTCCCCTAGTTTCTGTGAGGAGGCTGGCCACACGAGGACTGACCGTAACGTTGCGTCTTTCTTTCCTCGAACAACGAAGCTGTGAAGTTTTTCTCCTCTCGTCTTTCCCTCTTTAAGCGTCAGGTCTACAAACATTTGCGGAACCTTAATTAATTTCTTCATATTTTTTTCCTCTCGTACTTTATTTTCAGTTTCACTCGAGATGGCCTTAACTGAGACTATGTTCTGCCCGTGTCAAGTCAGTCATCATATGAAAAGGGGAAGTGGTCGTTTGAGTTATATCTGTGGTGTTCTAACTCCAGATGATTGCGGAGTTATGTTTATTGTATCAAGGACGTAACTAACTCCAAGTGACTGTGTACGCATGACTGCAGCGTCCTAACTCCCTATTGCTGCAGAGTTATCATTACTTCTCCTCATGATTGATGACGATTGCTGAAGATCTAGCCTACAGGTGTACCGTTTCTTGCTTGCAACTAGATGACGATCGATGAGGTCACGTCACTAGCTGAAGGAGAAATCGTGTGAGAGAGTTCACTCTCTCTCTCTCTCTCTCTCTCCCACAGCAGGCAGCAGCAGCAATGGCCAGGCTCGCCCAGGAACCCGTCACACGCCAGACAAGATTGACGCGCTGATCTGCGTCTGTATCGCTGCCACGGGATCGCTTATGCTAATGCGCCTTCGGACGTGACCATGCCCAAAGGCCCGACGCCCTCACCTCGCCGTCCACCTCTCCCTCTCACCTCCTTCGTGAAGCCTGCCTCGCAGACCTCCTCAATGCACCCCTCTGTATTAAGACCCTCCCATCTTGTTCTTAAGACCCTCCCAGACTCGAACCGCCCCAAAAGGAAGTGGTCAGTCTCTGACCTTATCCTTCTATAGTGTAGTCCCTCTATATGAAGGATGCGCACTTATCTGTAATATGGGGATGGATTGCTTGCCTGGTTTGGAAAGGAGAGACTCGTGGAATTTAGGTGTGAGGGAGAGGTAGAAAGCTGGAGTACAATGTACCGTGTAGGGAAGGAAGATCGAGTTGTAATATGACTCTCTTGGCTGATGATATTATCGGAGGCTCGATGGACGTCTTGTCAGAGGGTAATGTCTCTAAGAATCCCAGATGACTCTGCCCTTTCTCCCGCCACTCCCACGCATGGCACTCTTCCTCGCCCCTCACAGATAACCCTCCCATTCTCTTTCAAGGGTATCCTTAGCTCACACTCATTTACAGGCAGCTTCAGAACCTTCTCTCTAACAGACCCCTCTCTCAAACAGCCTCAACCTTATCTCACAGGGATCTGTAGTTGGGGTCTCCTCAGATGGAGTCTTAGGATTATTTTTCTTACAGGTAGCCCTCAATCCTTCCTCTTTTTCATAGGCAGCTGCAGCCTTTTCCCCCTTACTCTCACTCTAATGCCCCTATCTCTTTCATGCGACCTCAGCCTTCCCTTACAGACAACTTCGGCTCCTCTCTCCTCACAGGCAACGTTAGTTCCTCTCGTAGATACATTGTAGGCCCCTTTCCCTTCTTATATAACTAAACTCTCGTGTTTATAAGCTAAATTCTTCTTGTCACTTTGTCATAGACAGCCTCAAGATTCTTCCTTTCTCACAAAAGCAACCTCAGCCACGTCTACCCTCATACACCCCCAATCTTTTATCCCTCTGGTAACAACCTCAGTCCTCAGTCTTCTCGTACACATCCTCAGTCCTCACTCTTTTCATGTACAGCTTCAGAATCCTCCGTTCTGTGTATACAACCTCACCCACTCTCCCTCTCACAGGCAGCCTCAACTCCTTTCTTTTCATGGTGAACCTCAGCCTCCTTTGGGGGGAACTTCGTCCTCCTCTCTTCACAGGTAAGTTCAGCTCCCTCCTCTCTTTCTTCCTAAGCAACTTCACCTTCTCACCATCTCCCACCTGTCCTGAAGCGGGACTTAAACTCCCTCTTCCTCCCCCAACTCACTACACCACCTCAGCTGAGCTTAGATCCCTCACTCTCCCTTTGGCAACCTCAGCTCCAATCTTCACAGGCAATCTAAGCATCCTTCCTCTTTACGAGTAACTTCAGACCTCCCCTCCTCCTCCCCTCCTGTCTTATGACAGTACCCTCCAACTCTTTTAAGAAGTGTCTTCAGCTCTATCTGTCGCAGGGGTGTGTGTGAGTCCACCCTCACCCCCACACCACCACAGTAGCCCCTCACCCTCACTCTCTCCTCCGCCTTCCATGTACAGTGGCACCTCCCCTCCCGTCCTCCTCCACTTATCACAGAGGCCCTTCCAAACTTCTTCACGACCTCGTCTCCCCTGCTCCTCCGGCCTCCTCGCCATCCTTTACCGTTTAACTCGGCCGCTCTTCCAGTCCGAGCCGGCCTCCTGCCTGCCCCCTGGACCCCTGGCCTTCGCCCCATTCCCAGTGGTCCTCCTACATACCTCGTTACTAGTGGTTTATGGCCGCAAATAAGATGAGTTTGCCTTCCGTTGCCTGTTTTATTGACCCCCCCTCACCCACCCACCCACACACACACACACACACACACTGGCCTCCTCTCCCCAGGCTGTCCCTCTCCCCTCCTTCCCACTGCTCCTCTCCCATCCTACCTTAAAGATACCCTTACCTCTTCCATCTCCTCTCCCAGTTCTTTAACCTTTCCATATATCCTTTCCCTCGTCTCCCTTCCATCCTTCTTTACTCGTATCCTTCTTCCTACTTTTCCTCTCTGTTCTTCTCCTTCTCTATTCCCTCTTTCTACACCTCTCTCTCTCAGACCAGCCATCCTCCCCTTTCCTCTCTCTTCTTGTTCTCTCTCCTTTACTTAATGTCCTCTGTCCCACCACCCTTCCTTTCCATTTTCTTCCTGCAGAGCACCCTCCTTTCCCCCCATCCATTAGTTGTGGGATGGTTGGAGACAGAAGGAGAAGAAGGTTGGAATGGCTTCAGATGTTTTTTTCCTGAGAGAGAGAGAGAGAGAGAGAGAGAGAGAGAGAGAGATTATCTTCTCCAGAACATACTAAGTCGTTATCTTAAGCCCCTTGATATTAAAGTAAATTCCTTCCACCTTCCTCAAGATAAAGCCTTCTCAGCAATTTCAATTTCAGTTAGTAAGTGGAGCAAGGCGGCTGTACATCGTCTGAAACTCAGAAAACAGAAACTTATCTAATTTCAATATTCATTTTCATATCCAACGTATTCCAGCCAGCCAGCTAGCCGTGACGTTGGCTTAGCTCAGTGGTGGCTGCTTTCTTTAGTACGTAAGGTAATTCAGTTTTGCTGTCTATAGTTTGCAAACAGCGGCCGCCCAAGGGAAGTACCTTTCTACCGTCGGGGACACATGAGTGTTGAACTGATGCCTAGAGCCATCGAACGCCCCCGTAGATTGTACAAAGGTGCTTCCTTAAGATGTACTACCAACCCAAGTTAAGCCATCCTACATCCTCCGTGTCTTGTACGCTGTAGACAACACCCCGCCCACGGAAGTGCTACCCTCCTGAATTACGAGTCTTGAAGTGGTGGCCGGGACCCGTCTTACAACCTCTGTGTCAGGATTCTTGGTATTACTCTCTGTCTCATTGAAGCTTTGCCCCTACAACACGCGCCTAACCACATTTTTTTTCCTTTTGTCACATCTTTTCTTCATACTCTTTCTCATCCTCTGTTTTTAAGATATCCCTTATTGCTAATCTTTCTATCCCTTTCCCTCCATTTGTATTCCCTTCTCATTCAAGGCCTGGTCTCGATGGGGACCTCTGTCTTTGACTGGAGTCCTCACATGAATGGAAGAAAAGAGGTATCTATAGAGCTGCTCTCTCGATTAGTGTAGACAAACGCGATCACCACTCTGGGCCTTGAGGTGAAAACAGACAACGGAGGACAGTGTTAGCAACATGGGGCTTCGAGAGAAGGACAAATGACAGAGGACCTGGTGGTTTATGACAACGTTATCTGATGGAGGACAGTTACAGCATCCTAGATTTTGTAATCTATGCATACAGAGACAGACTAGTAAAGCAGAAAGGTCCACTCTACCTCTGGCGCATCAGCCGGTAGGGAAATAGCTATGAAGGAGCACCATGTAGTATGGAAAAGATCCGGTGGCATCGAAACTTTACAGGAAAATAGTTGTGCATATCATTATTTTCTTTTTGAACACGGCTACTTACTGCTAGTTTGATATCATCAAAGTCCTTGACTGGCAGTGATTCGGATATAGTTAATAGGTTTCTCTTTCACGAAATCTGATGGTAGTCTGTTCCATTATCCTGTAACTTTTGCAAAAGAGACATTTGCCCACGCTCCCATCACATCTCTTTCCCTTTAACTTCACACCGTTGTTCTCTGGTCATTGTATCCCAAGCAAACGTGAGGGAGTTATGGCGAGGTTTGTTTTCAGTGTCATTATTTTCATAACTTCAGTCACACTTCCCCACCTTACAACTCGCCAACTCGAGCCACTCCTTGTTCTCAACTCGAAATTCCCCTGTGGTGAGCGCTACTCGCTGGCCCTAGCCCTGCCAAATGGCAATCTGTCATCGTAGGTACTCGTGGGTAGGTACCCAGCAATATTGCCTTCTCTATATGTTTCACAGATGAAATGTAATTTCATTTCTCGACGATTGCGAACAGTACGGGCGACGGTCCATCTCTGCTTTAAACACACGAACAACAGTGCGAGGCCAGAGCCGTGGAAAGAAATGGTTATGGTTTCTTCAGGGCAGTAGTGAGGGGAGGTAAGGTCTGGGGGGAGGGGTTTAAGGTGGGATGGGAGAGGCTATGGTGGTGGGGAGGGAAGGGGTGATGCAGTGGAGGAGAGTGGGGAGAGGAGGTGAGGAGGGGGGAGGAGGAGCAGGAGGAGGAGGAGGAGGAGGAGGGTAGAATTAGCCACCATCAGGATCTGAAGAAAAGAGAGGGAGGGAGGGAGGAGGGGAAGAAGGAGAGAAGAAGGGTGGATAAGGAAGGAGGGAGAGATAGTGGGGTGCTGGCTGTGGGGAGGGGAGACTGTCTGGGGAGAGATATAGTTATGGGTCTGTTGGGTTCCAGCCCAGAAGGACCAGGTCGAGGGATTTTCACGGTGCTGGTGGCGTAATGTTGTGTTTACGGCGTAATGTTATGGCCTCAGCCAGTGGGCAAGCGAGCGAGCGAGCGAACATGGCGCCCGCTCATCTATACGTCTTTTTTTCTAAGTTTAGCTTAAGCTTCCGCCTCTGTCGCCCTGTCTATTCTTTCTGGTGTTCATTATAGGTGGTTGAGGTGTTTATTTTGCTGGATGGTCTTTGTATAGGTCTACTGAGACACAGTTCTCACGAATATATATATATATATATATATATATATATATATATATATATATATATATATATATATATATATATGTATTT
>JAYMFT010139900.1:0-12845 GCA_038088735.1 Panulirus argus
CTCTCTCTCTCTCTCTCTCTCTCTCTCTCTCTCTCTCTCTCTCTCTCTCTCTCTCTCTCTCTCTCTCTCTCACTTATGTTGAAGGCTCCAGTTGTGATCAAAAGTCCACGTCAAGGTGGGGCCATAATTGAAATATAGAGAGAATTGGTCTGTTATTTGTGGGTCTCTGTGAAAAATCATTAGCTGTTCTCGTAATGCTCATAATGATTATGATGGTTGAAGAGGGTGAAGTCCAGGTGAACATACCGTAGTTTGGGTGTAGAACATTTTTCTAACCCACTTTGAATGAATGATTTCATTGATACTAATAGGGCTCAGCTGCTTGTTTGAAATAGCTTTTCTTTCTTCAAAATGTACATATTTATATTATTTTCACTGAATAAAGTGAAGATATACATGCAGAGAATTACTTCAAAACTAAACTTATGATTGAAGCAAGTAATTTTTTTTTTCCCCGAAAGAGCATATTTACAAAAGAGAATTATATAGTAAAAGTTCAATTTAGAAATACTCTGTTTCATCAATTTAATGCAAATTCTCTATCAGTACTCATTTGAAATCCCTTCCTAGACTTATTTGTGTTTTTGGTTGAATCATTCTCTCGTAGGACACAGGGAAGGTTTATGTCCTAATGGCATCCATTCCCTTGTACTAAACTTATTATTGAAGCAAGTAATTTTTTTTTCCCCGAAAGAGCATATTTACAAAAGAGAATTATATAGTAAAAGTTCAATTTAGTAATACTCTGTATCATCGATTTTTATGCAAATTCTCTACCAGTACTCATTTGAAATCCCATCCTATACTTATTTGTATTTTTGGATGAATCATTCTCTCGTAGGACACAGGCAAGGTTTATGTCCTAATGGCATCCATGCCCTTGTACTGAAAGAGTGTACCTTTGAAATTGCATCTGTGCCTGCTCATCTATTCTGGTCTTGTTTAAGAACCAGGACTTTTCCTTCTTTTTGGAATCATTCTTTGGTACATCCCCTATCTTCTTGTTTTGACATCTACCATTTTCAAAGTCTTTGAATCCCTCCTTAGCTCCCATATCTTCAGACATCTAAATCTCACAGTCTTTTCTTTGATCACCAGTATGACTTCCATAACACAAGATCCTCAGGTGCTATTCTTTCCTATCTTACTAATGTTTAGTCATCATTTCTGAGTGATTTTGGGGATCCTTTGTAGTTGCCCATGATATATCCAAAGCTTTTTACAGGTCATGGTATTGGGGTCTCATTTCTAAGCTTCCCTCTTTTGTCTTCCCTTTCTCACTTTGCTCTCGTATCTTGCTTGCTCTCTGGCTAGTCTATCTCTGTGGTTGTTGACGGATCAGCCTCTCCCCCTTTCTTCCTCAAGAGCAGTGTTCCTCATGGTTCTGTCCTGTTCCCTATGCTTTTTCTCCTTTTTATCAATGGTTTTCTTTCTTCCAGAAATAATCAAATACACTCATATGCTGATGAATCAACACTGCATTTCTCCACATCCTTCAATTCTGCTCCATCTCTCGCTTGATCTGAATCTTGTCTCAACACAACTTCCTCAGTAAAACCAGACTTGGACAGGATATCTCAGTTGGATAGACAAAATTTGGTCAAGTTTAAATGTCCCCAAGACCCAGTATCTGCTCATCTTTTAAGAAAATTCCTCCCAACTTTGCTGTCTTCTTTAATGGTTCTGTAATTCCAGTTCTTGACTCATTGAACATGCTTAATATTACTGTAACTTCCACTCTATCATGGAATTCCCACATTATGGAAATAGCTAAGTCTGCTTCTAAGAAACTGGGAGTTCTATTTAGTTGTCAAATTTTTTTTAAATTCTGAGCACTTGCTGTGTTTAAACAAAGGATTGGTCCATCCTTGTATGGAGTACTGCTTTCACATCTGGGTTGGTTCTAGCTATGTATCCTTACTTGACAGAGTTGAGTTGAAAGCGGTCTGACACATAGAGTCTCCCAGGCTAACTTCAAAACTTATTATGCTTGCCGTAAGCAGCAATGTTGGTTCTGTTTCCCTCTTCTATAGGTATTGCTTTGGTTGCTCCTATGAGCTGGCTGTTTGCATGCCCCTGATACTAGCTAGACCATACACTACTGGGCAAGCTGCTGCATTGCATGATTACTGTGTGGCTGTTGATGACTCAAGGATTGGCCATTTGTTAACTGTTTCTTTCCCTTCACCTTGGAGCTTTGGAACTCTTTACCCTTTCATGTATTTCCCAATAACAATGACCTGGCACATTTTAGAAGACAGTTTTTTTTTTTTTACTTCCTCCAAAATTTGTAAATGCTTTCCTTGTCTCTCCTTTTTCCTTTTCATTAACCCCTTTGTATTTCAATTAAGGCCAGGCTTTGATGTGCACTTGTGTCTGTGACGAGAGCTTTCAATGTAAGAAAAGAAAAGTTTTGAATATTAAAATACTGTACATTTTGGGTATATTATAAATTTTGGGTCATAGAATATGTATGTTTTCAGCAGGTACACACAGTGCTGATGATGGCTGTGCAAGAAAATCCACCATGGATATGTCCACCGCTTCTGTCCCAAATGTGTATATATTGATCAGTTCCTGTTACTGATTAGAGCAGAGTAAATACCAAAATTAGGTAAGGAAAGTTTTTGTGATTTCTCTCTGTTAAATCAGTTGTTTCAAATTTTAGAGCTCGCTAATTCTGTCTGAGATTCATGTTATCATCAATTTCACTTTTGATTCTGCTTAGTTTTTATGTATCGTGCTTAGGAACACAGGATACTTTCTTTTTTATTTCTTTCCTCTTAGAAGTTTGTCCTACAAGCATGAGGTAAAATATCTTGGAATATCTGGGTTAGGATAATTTAAGCCTTTAACTGTCTGATAGGGAACATTGGCTTTCCCCATGTGTCACTTTCCTTTCAACTCGACAGCAACTGCACACTCATTATGGACTGACGTCTGGCCAACCAGTGACTGTTACAGGGATGAAGTCATTGATAATGGAGAGAACTGGAGCAGTGTGGTATACAGACTGTGCAACATGCTGTAACTGGGTTGAGCAAGGGTAATTAAAGTGGTCAGGGAAATACACTGGAAGGTTTGTGGGGTTTAGCTGTGGTTAGAGTGACCATGGTGTCAGTGCCTTTAAGCAAATAAGACCATACTTCATCTCATCATGGTGTTACCTTGCTAGTGTAGAAAATGGTGAACAAATATGAAACAAAGTTATTATTATTATTATTTGTATTATTTTTTTTTTTTTCCATACATATTCGCTGTTTCCCGCATTAGCGAGGTAGCGTTAAGAACAGAGAATTGAGCCTTAGAGGAAAAATCCTCACTTGGCCCCCTTCTCTGTTCCTTCTTTTGGAAAAGTGAAAACAGGAGGGGAGGATTTCCAGCCCCCCGCTCCCTCCCCTTTTAGTCGCCTCTTACGACACGCAGGCAATACGTGGGAAGTATTCCTTCTCCCCTATCCCCTGGGATATTATTATTATTATTATTATTATTTATATTATTATTATTCCTGGGGGTATGGGAGAAAGAATACTGCCTGCATATTGTAAAGGGCTTCTTGGATGTGTGCAGGGAGTTGAAATCCTCTCATCTTTTATTATTTTCTCCAAGAGAATTGAGATAGGAGCCAATTAAGTGTTTTTTTCCTGTAAGGCCCAGTCATCCCCTCATGAGGCATGAAACGGAATAATTATGAAAATAATTTTTTCCATATTTGATTGCTGTTTCCCACATTTGCAAGGTAATGCCAGGAACAGACAAAGGAAGGCTGCTTTGGCTCATATTCACTTCTTAGCAATCATGTGCAATGCACCGAAACCACAGCCCCCTATCCACAACCTGGCCTTGCAGACCTTTCCATGGTTTCCTGAGGAGCATCACATGCCCTGGTTCAGTCCATTGACAGCTTGTTCCCCCAGTATACCAGAACGTTCCAATTCACTCTATTCTGTGCAAAAGAAATTTTCAGGCCCCAATCTCTCAAAATGTTTTTCACTCCATTCTTCAATATCCAATTTGGTCTCCTCCTTCTCTTTGTTCCTTCCATATCTGACATATTTATCCTCTTTGTCGGCCTCTACTCAGTCATTCTCTCCTCCATATGTCCAAACCATTCAAGGATATCCTCTTCAGCTCTCTCAATTGCACTTTTTATGACCGTATCTCTCTCATAGCCTTTTATTACTTACTCGATCAAACCACCTTACACCACACATCCACCCTCCTCCATACATCCTCATCTGTAGCCCATGCCTCTCATCCATACAACATTCTTGGAACTACTCTCCCTTCAAACATATCATTTGTGCCCTCCCAGATAACATCCTCACTTTCCACACAATACTCCCAGAATCTTCGCCCTTTCACTCACCCTATGACTCACTTCACCTTCCATAGTTCCTTTTGCTGCCATGTCACTCCAAGGTATCTCAAACACTTCATTTCTTCCAGATTTTCTCAAATTAAACTCACACTCCAATTAGACTAACCCTCTTGAGCTATACATAATAACCATGATTTTATTCCACCTTTCACATACACTTCCAAACTCAGTCACCAACTTCTGCAGTTCCTCACTTGAGTCTGCCACCAATGCTGTGTCAATAGCAAACAACAACTGACTCATTTCCTAAGCCCCCACATCCCCTACAAACTGCATACTCTCCCTTCCTCCAAGACTTAAGCATTTGTGTCCCTCACAAACCATCCATAAACAAATTAAACAGCCATGGTGATGTCACACATACCTGCTGCAGACCATCCTTCACTTGGAATCACTCATTATCCTCTCCTCCTACTCATGCACACCTTTCACCTTTGATAAAATATTTTCACTGCTTCTATCATCTTTTCTCCTACACATTATTTTTAAGACCTTCCAAAAGTCCCTTTGTTTCTTGTAAGTATTTCTCACACACATCCTTTAAAGCAGACACCTGATCCACACATCCTCTACCACTTCTGAAACCACATTGTTCCTTGGTTGTCTGATGCTTTGTAAATGCCTTCACTCTCAGTCAGTTATATATAATTGTCATAATATTGTTAGAATGGATAATTATACTTATTTTAAGTACTTAAATGCTTGTCAGAAATTACATAGTAGAGATTTAGGAAAAGTGTGGGACCCTGAAAACTTCTCTCTTTATTTCTTATTGACTGAATATTTAAGAAGATAGGATTAGGATTTCATAAGAACCATCTTTTTCCAAAGAAGTGGTTACTGTGCTATGTGAGAATATCCTGTAAATAAACAATGAGGCTTTCAGGAAGGTATTAATAGTGTACATTAGACTGAAACTATTAATGGATATATTATTCTCATGTTAGATTATCACACTTAACCAAGTACGAAGAAACAGTTGATAAGATCTTTAGGATGGCAACATAGATGGCACCTGAATTATTAGAGCTGAGCTGCAGTGAAATGTTAGATGCCAAAAATTTGTTCATCATGGAAGAGATAAGACTGAGGATGGCTTGATCACAACCTTCAAGTTTCTAAATCAGTTTGATGATGTAGACGGTGAAATGTAAAAACAGAACTGAGGTCATAACAAGGAGCTGAGTAAGAAACATGTTGAAAAGGATGCAAAGAAATATTTTTTTGATATCAGGATGGTGGATGAATGAAGTAAACAATATGACTCTGAATGCTAACAGTTTTATGTATGTAGGTAGTAGGCAGTCACCGACCATGGATATATAGTATTGGTACTACCTGCCTGGGTATTGGGAGGGTTTGTGGTGGCTCCTTAATGAGCCAGCACTTCAGTCGTTGTTAAGTTGCAGTCCTTTGACCCAAGTGTTTTCTTTTCTTTATGCCTCACCCACATGTGGACTGCAGGAATTCTGTCCACAAATATACAGTCTCACTTTGTCATAAATAACACCTGACAACACTTAATTACACAACTCATTCTTTACAGCTCTAGATTTTCGTGGCGAACGCTCTGTGCTAGTTTACCTTTTAGCAAAGTGAAGTGAGCAGTAGATAGAAGTAGTAGGTAGGAACATTAGAAAGGAGCTTTAGGTAGAAACAGGTAGAAATTGATGGATGTAACATTATGCAGCAATATTAGGTAGGCACATTATGTAGAATATTTGGTAGGAACATTATATAAGAGTCTCTGGAATGGAGAACGTGAGGGCTCCAGTCCCTCCACTATCTGTATGGGAGGAATTCATCCATTCCCAATGGTGAATGTTGATGTGTGGGAAACTATGAAGTAGTATGGAAAAATGAAATTAACTTACAGAACCTGGATAGGTATACAAAGCACCAAGTAAGGTTATAATGTGTTTGAACCTCAGTCTGTGACCCATATTTATAAAATTCATAGAAATCCTAAATCTGTACTTTGTTTGGTCCCAAGGATTATGGATTTTTGATGTTCTACCTTCAGTAATCAGTCAGTGTATAAAGGAGGAGTATGGTTTGGCACCAGCTCATCTTGCCATGCTGACATAGGCCTGGGTGAGTTGTATATTATTGTTGGGTGTAGTGAATGAGCATCAGGTGGTCTGATTTTTTTTAATGGTGAGGGTGGGTTACTCCTTATTGGTGCAACTCATTTTTGGGATAAAATAAAATTTCAACTCTTCCGCAAGGTAAGTGCTCACTCATAATCTCATAGGACTTTGCTTGTGATAGAGATTGTTTTTCGTCCTTCAGAATTTTCATTTTTACAGCATTTACCCCTTAAAATTATTCCCTAATACTCATTGTATTATTGCATTGTTGGTGAATAAGAAACTGAATATTTTCGTCAGGAGAAGTGAGGAAATGATTAAGGATTTTGTAGCTTTGTTTTATTAAGTAGCATGTGTGGAAGAATGTAGTTTATTATTGCTGCTGTGTTTTGAAGGTATTTTGTGTGATCAATGAAATGATAGATTGCTTTGATTTATGATTTGTTTTGTTTTCTGTAGACTACATACAATTCATCACATGTGGACTTTGCTCTTGTTGGAGCTGGGGCTGACATTCCATGTGCGTAACCGAGCATGAAGGAAAGTGGATCAGCTGCAAGTCTAAAAGCTGCTCAGGAAGCAGCTGCAAAGGTGTGTAAAATCCTTATGTTACTCCAATACATGCTATTTCTTCTTTTTAATTTACTGCCTTATATATCCTTTACCTGTATCATATTTACATCTATAATGTACCAATATACTACTTCATTAGATATGTGGAACTGTATGTTTGTTTGTACATAAACATAGTCCTGTCACGTTCATGCTAATATGGGGTTTTGTTCTGACAAACAATATGCTTAAAATTTCCCTCGGTTTGATTCACTGCCTTGTATATCCTCTACTTGTTTCTTATTTACCTTTACAGTGTGCTAATATTCTGCAAAGTAAATATGTGGCTCTTCATGTGAGGTTTTGTTCTGGCAAATCATTTGCTTCAAGTCCCTTGATCATAAAAACAGGAACTTGATGTATTTCGATCCTGTTTCCTGTTTTTAGGTTTCCCTTCCACCCCAAATAGCTTTGAGAACATAGACAAGGCTGGTTTGCAATCTGGTCTCTAAAAGTAAATCCTCACTGGAGTGATAATCCCTATAGACTACAGAATGAAGCTTGTGAAATGTATTAAAAATGAAGAACAATAAGAGAATAACTCATCATCTAGGGTCTAAGGCCTTTTGAGTTCTTAAATGTAAATGTCAGATATGGATCAGACTAAGAGAAAACTTTAAGAATATCTGGGATGCTGTTGTCATTAACCCTTAAATTGTAGTCTGCATCATGGTTTACATACTCTTGGTGCAGCGTTATTCTTGAAATTCTTTCTTAAATCTGAAAAGATGTCTTTGAAAAAGACAAATAATCTTACAGATCACAAATTTGGCAGTTTATGGCATAATTTGGTGGCATGGGATATTCACTGATATGATTAGATATGGTGAATTGGTTTGTTCATTTGTCACTATTCAGATGCTGGTGATTTTTTCAGACTTCTTTTTAGTGTTCGTTCATGTACTGAGAGAGGGCTAGTGTTATACTTATGATTGTTTTATGATAAAATTTGTTTCACATTGTAAGCCTACTGAGTGTTACAAACTCTTGCTTTGTAGGTCAATGCTATGTTGGTGGCTTCAGGCCAGCTTAAGCTGTCTGAGCTTAACAAGAGTAGAACAAAGAACAACAAATCAAATGACCTCTTCTTTGAGGAGGTTATTATCAATGATGCTCCAATGAGTGCCAGAAACTTTCTGACACGTTCATCTACTCAAGAGGAAATCAGCAAGGTCAGTCAATTTTTGGTTATGAATTTGATTTGTACAGCATATTGGATATGCCACTGTCTTTGTCTGTCTGTATGTCTGTTTTTGTCTGTCTATATCTCAGTCTATCTATTTGTCTTTCAATATATTTCTCCAACTATCTATTTATCTGTATCTATTGATCTATCTATTTATCTCTGTCTATCAATGCTGTCTCATTTCTCTTGGGAACTCCTAGGGTATGGTCATGGGAGAATAGTCTCCAGGTTGCCATATCCAAACACACACACTTTCCTAACATGCTCCATTCCTCTCATATATTTCTGGGTCCTCTTTCAGCAGATGTCCCACTTTAACTTTTCAGAATGCATGCAGGCTTCCCCTCATTCCATCTCTCACTACCATGATCCTGTTTATTTTCTATACCAACCTGTTATTTTGCATCCTCTCCACCTGGTCAAACCACTTTGAGGTATTTTGTTTAACCCACTCTTTGATACTATACTCCATAACTTTATAATGCCCCACATCTCTTATATACCTTCCAGATTTGCTTATTCCATCCCATTTGCTAAGATTATAAACATACCTAAGATGACTCAATCAATGGTCCTGAATTCAAGAACTATGTTTTTCACCTATAGATTAAGGCTGCAACTTGCACCTTTTTCACTTTCATGTTTGCATTTTCTCCATCATGATTTTTCCCAAAGATCTTCACATTCCTTTCTGGGACAGTTTTACATCTTGTACTTCTTCTATTGTCCTATTTGCCATGTTGGCATAGTGTTGTACCCAAATATTTAGATTCTGTAACTGCATTCATCTGTTCACCACCCATTCTAGCCTGTCACATCTCATTTTCATTTATTTTGTTTGTTATTACACTTTCTACACATATACAAACACACAACTACAATTTATGACCTTTGGTCTTGACCAATAGACCTGGCCAACATCCTGAGTACTGCAGGAGCCTGATAAAGATAGTTGGGGTTCCTGTGGCATGTTTGTATGGGAAATTTTCCTGTACACCCTCTAAAAAATTTGTTTTCCATGAGTCTCTGTCACCATGAGGATCCCAGTTCCCCCAGTCTGTCTCTTTATCATTGAAATCACCCATTATTTGTACTTTATCGTCTCTGTGAAGTGATTATTTTACTGCTTCATGTACCATTCTAATTTTTCTTTCATTCTTAACATTGTATTTATTCTCAGTCATTAAATTCTTTGGAGGATTATGTAACAACAACACCACTGTACATTTCTTCCTAACAGTTACTCTACCTATTATATATTGTCTGAATGGATCATATTCCATTATTTTTTGAAAATTATGGTTGTCTTTTATTAAGAGGACCAAACCTCTTTCTCCTTTGTCTTCTCTTTCTTTCCTTACTAACATGTGATTATTTGTAATTATTTTAGCAAGTGTTTTTCTTTGTCATGCAGAATTTTTATGGATTGTGTGTCTTGCTTAAGATATGTTTGCAAGAAGCAAAAAATTTATCTGTTGTTGATTCTCAGATGTCAGGTGCAGCTGTTTCTACACGAGGTCGTTACATGAATCAAGAAGAGATGAAGAACACCAACAAGAGCCCTGGGGACCGTCCTCTTTATTTACATATTCAAGCAATAAACCAGCAGGATGTCAAAGGTACATCAAACAGTATAAAGCAGTTACCCATTTCTTTCAACTCTTCCTTAATTTATTTTCTTGTAACAAATCCATAATTAGTTTCTTTATTGAAAAATAGATATTAACCCAGTTGGTTCTCCCACCTTTGTGAGGCTTCATCAGGAACAAATGAACAATGGCATCACTTGTACACATCATCTCATTAACTGTTTTCCTTAGTGTACTAAAACTAAAGCCCAATCATCCACAGATAAGCCCCACAGACTATTCCATGGTGAACCTTAACTGCTTCATATGCCCTAGCTCAGCCCATTGAAAGCATATCATCCTGCATAGAACATCTATTCATTCTGCACTCTTCACACCTCTCACTCTTCTCGAATATTCAGGCCCTAATACCCTAAGGAAGTGAGTGCTTTAGAGCTGTGAGTTGGAATGGGGAGAACCTGGAGGAAGTGAGTGCTTTAGGGTTGTGCGTTTGAATGGGGAAAACCTGGAAGAAGTGGAGAGCTTATGTACTTGGGAGTGAACAAGGGAGTAGATACAAAAGGAATTCAAGCAGCAACAGAGATAAGAGGGAAAGAATTCTGCCTTTTTATTCCCCGCATGTCGTAGAAAGCGACTAAAGGGGATGAGAGCAGTGGGTTGGAAACCCCTTAATGTGTATCAATTTCTAAAAGATGAAACAGAAGGACCCAGGCAGGGATTGCTCATTCTAGTCAAATGCTGAGATTAAGGTGTCAGAATGTGTGTGGATGTAACCAAGATGAGAAGAGAGGAGAGATGGGTAGTATGTTTGAGGAAAGAAACCTGGATATTTTGGTTCTGAGTGAAGTGAAGCTCAAGGGTAAAGGGAAAGAATGGTTTGGAATTGTCTTAGGAGTAAAGTAAGGAGTTGTTGAGAGGACAAGAGCTAAGGAAGGAGTAGCATTACTCCTGAAGGAGGAGTTGTGGGAATGTGTGATAGATTGTAAGGAAGTAAATTTTAGATTGATGTAGGTAAAACTGAAAGTGGATGGCGAGAGATGGGAGATTACTGGGGCTCATGCACCTGGCCATGAAAAGAAAGATCAAGACAGGCAAGTGTTCTGGAAGCAGCTGTGTGATATATATTTTCCTATGATGTATTCCAGAGAATTGCTTATGATTGTAGGACACTGCTTCAAGGAAAAAAGTTTTCTGATTTCAAAACCATCAATTTTCTTGTTTATCTTTTGTTGATGAGGAGGGAAAGTTCAGCAGTGCTCAAAAATGTAACAAGGTTTTACTTTGACTCAGTTTCTTGATCAGCTTTATTTCTCTTTTATTTTGAAATTCAGTACACATTGAAATGAGATTGACTTTTGTATTATCCTTTGTACTGTATTTCACTTGATTTTCATTGCTTGAAAGTGGCGGTTGGACGTATCATGCACATCATCATGGAGCATAGCCACCGTAAGAACCACGGCATGCAGCGACCAAGAGGACCAAGACCTAACCCAGCACCTGGCCTAATGGGACCCAGGCCAGGTAGTGGTCCACGTGGCCCTCGGCCCCTGGTGTTTCGACCACCAAGACCAGACATGTCAGCACCACCACCTCAGACGCAACCACCTCCAATTACGAATGTTAGTCCACATCTCGATATTTTCTTGTCCTCACCAATTTTATGGGGAAAAGAGTGTTATCCCTTGTCATATTTTCATCTGTACATGTGATGTAGGTGTATTTCAATCAGTTATTTAGAATACTTTCTCCCTGTCATACAAGCTTCTCCTTTTGGTGTGAGAAATCTACAGTATTAGATGTTTGGTACACTCTCACTCTTCCAACAGGCCTCTGCATTTATTTACTGTTATCAGTATTAATATGATATTTTTTTGTAAAATTCTCACATAGTACTTTTGCTTTGTAAAGGTCTCACAGCTCTTCTGAAATTGAAATCTCTTTTAAAAACAAAATTTTTTTTCATGTGCACCAAATTTTCATCTTTTTTATTCAGGACCTTATAATCCACACAACTTTTTTACCATTCTATATTGTTTAACAGGATGTGCAGTTGATAGTAAAGAGATACAAGTATTTGTATAATAGGACTGGAGATAGAGAGAGAGCTAAATAGGATGGGAGAGATGGGCATTCAGCAGGCAGTGCAGTGAACTCTTTAATATCTATGACTATGATTGGAAAACCCAAAACAGTGGCACCATTCATTACTTCCCTGTACAGATATAAACCCCACTGAATGATGCCACTTAATTTTCCTCTTCAGTTATTCAAGAAATTATTTTTACATATGCTTGATTTAATTAAATTCATGAAGTTGATGATTAATGAATTAATTCTTCCCATGAAATTCATAACAGGATAGCATAGGATGATGTTCCTTTGCTCTTCCTCCAGATCTATTATATCACCATACCACTTTCTTGATTATATATGCATTACGAATATAATATTTATGTATCACTAAAAATTGCCCTTCCTCTACAGTACAAATTGGTAATTATTCAGACAGCTTGTTTTAATTCATAATATGCAAAATGCCAGATGCACATTTCATTAATTAATTTTATTTGTTATATGGATATATTTAGCATTAAAGTACCTATCATCATATATACTGTTATATTGCAGAGTTTTTGCAATAAGCTTTCATTGCTTATATATATGTGTGTGTGTGTGGAAGGATGAAATGAGAAAGATTTCTTATGATCGGGGCCTGAACATGCAGGAAGGTGAAAGGCTGCATGGTTTAGAGTGAATTGGGGTGATGTGGTATACTTGGGTCAATGTGCTATCAATGGATTGAACCAGGGCATGTGAAACGTCTGGGGTAAACCATGGGAAGGTCTGGGGGGTCTGGATGAAGATAGGGAGCTGTGGTTTTGTTGGATTACTCATGAAATCTAGAGAATTAGTGTGGCTGGATGTGGCCTTTTTTTTTTTTTTTTTTTTTTTTTTTTTTTTTTTTTTTTTTTTTTTTTTTTTTT
>JAYMFT010139911.1:0-12845 GCA_038088735.1 Panulirus argus
GTATAAAAAGAAAAAAAAAGAAAATATATATATATATATATATATATATATATATATATATATGCCATCGTCAACGCATCGTATGTCGGACGTCTACATTCAGCTCCGGTTTTCAAACTGTAATTTGAATATCTCTACGTATTTTGTTTGATTATCTAATTAACAGTATATGCCCTTTTTATATTATCAAACGTAAAAGTACTTATAAATTCTTATCAATAATTATACTTCCGTAACATTAGAGTAATTACTACTATGTTTGATTTGTTGAAAACGGATAATGTACGACAGAAAATGGTCTACTTTTTTCACTCTCGCCTATTTTTCTCTCATCCATTTACTAATCTAGTCAGCCATTTAGCTTGCTGCCTCTTTGAGACTCCAGTTGTGCCTAAATAGGCATAAATATTTCATCTTATTAAACAGAATAGTTGTAATATGAAGCTTTGCCCCTCTCGCTAGCCTCTTTATACATATCATTCCTATAATTTCTGACCAACTAGTATCGCCATGTTGCTGAATTATACGATTATCGTATTACATTAATTTTTATCATCTTATCATGAAAGAAATCTTCTTACAACAGGTCTTAGAATTCGCGATAGTGTCTCTCGACTTCTCATAATTATATTAAATCAAATAACCGTCCTCAACCTCTCATGTTTGTCACAAATCAGTTAACTTAAAAACTTGGCTAGGGAATGTGAGTTGTAGTTTCGGCTGTATGCAGGAGCTTTAAGGGGCAAAAATGGTGTGTTATCATCTTGAAACAGTATCAAACAGTCCATATAGATATGATCAACTTATAGACCTGATTTTGAGGAACATAAGCAATTCAAAGTCACTTTTTCACACATGTCTTTAATTTTAGAATGCATTTTGATATGGTCCTGAAAATGTTTCGTAAAAATCGCATTTAACGTAGACGATAATGTGTCTTTCTGCTCCTTCCAAATGTTTCTTCTGTTCAGATGCATCATTTAACCTGTAACATGTAAATATCACTCTTTGAGTTGTCTAAAACTCATAAGAGTTTAGTTACGATTTTTTTCTCAATCATTTTGAGTTATGTAGTAATCTTCCATTCAATATCAGCAGTTTAAACTATGTTGTATACACTCAGCCATTTTACTGGTTCATTTTGATTCAATTTCAATTTCAATAGTTTATTTCTTTATAGAGGAATTGGGTCCTTTTTCCTGTCACTAGGTACCCCTGTACAATAATAGCAGAAGCATCTGGCATGTGTCGCGAGTACATATGAATATAACAAAGGGGCTTACAAAAACCTATAAAAGTTAGATTATTCGTTCAACACAACATCAACATTATTTACATAATGTCTGGCCAGTATTGGAGGGAGGTCATCGTGTCTCCGTCAGGGGGTCGTGGAGTGGTGGTTCAGCAGGCGTCACTGAAGCGTTGTGTGTGGGAACATCTTAGAAGGCAGTGGGCAAGGGCGCGGCTGTCAGGTCTTTCGCATGATGGAAAAGCGCGTTGCTGGGGGAGGCGATGATGCCAGTCTCCCAAGCAAAGTCATACCCGATGATTATACGAGCAGCAAACATGTCCCTTTTCCGTGACCCTTTCCCATACATATGTTGGAGGTCAGAGAGTTGACGGAGGATATCGTACCAGGTAGGCAGGGAGTCAAGGGGCACGGGTGCTTCTCGAGCTTCTCTATGCTTGGGTCCTAAGTTTTAGACCTATTCAAGGAACAATTTAGTTGTTTAGATTTATCATTAATCTCATTATTCAAATTCATATTGCAGTTTAGATATAATGCAAAAAGCTGAGAGTAAGTTAACTGAACTTCATGGTACAAACCCTGAGCAAGGCGGTACAAGATCCTTACGTTGCTCAAGGATCGAACCGTCGTGCTCAAGGAGAGTACCGTCGTGCTTAAGGATCGTACCGTCGTGCTCAAGGATCGTTCTGTCGTGCTCAAGGGACGTACCGACGTGTTCAAGAATCGTATCATCGTGCTCAAGGACCGTACCATCGCGCTCAAGGATCGTACCATCGTGCTCAAGGGGTGTACCGTCGTGCTCAAGGATCGTACCGTCGTAATCAATAATGGTACCGTCATGCTCAAGAATCGTATCCTCGTGCTCACATTGAATTTTACCGTCTTGGTCCAGAGGTTAAATAAATTCCCTAAAACTGGATTACCCAAATGTTCCGTCACGACAACACATATCACCGTTTGTAAAGGTCTGTCCAGACGAGCGGGCTTGTCTGCCGGGCAGCGCGGTTGGCGGGCAAATTCTGCCAGGACTGCCAGTGAATGTTATCCACAGGGTCGACGCTTGAGCCACCGTGCACCCCCTAGTGATTTCGTTCATCAGGCGCTCGAGCAATTTGAAGGTCTGCCCGTTAAATGTGCCCGTTAACGGGGATGCCCGCCGATCATGCCCACTCGTTTGGACAGGCCATAATGCTTAATCCATTGCCACTTCACCAATGCCAAACCGCCGAGCATCATAAACATGGCGGGTTTTGTTCGGATGGTCACTGGTCCTGGCCTCTACTTCGTTACATACACATTGTAATTCCAAATGTACTTATACTTAATCTATTTTTTTTTTATACGAAGTAATTATTTTGCAACATATGTTTTGCTCTTTATTTCGACACTATATTGATATATTGATTCAAATGAACGTTATTTGTTATATCTGTAGTCGAAGCATATGAGTCAGCTGAGGAAATCCGGAATTTGAGCTGGTCACAGCTCTAGCGTTAAGTATGGAATGGTTGGCATTCGTAACAAAATAACTGGGCTTCCTAGTACGGATTTCCTATCCATATTGAATCATATACATAGAGTTATGCATTTAACGTAGATTATAAAGTATCAAGTGTGTAATGATTAAACTTATATCATCGAGTTGATAGGTCTATGAAAATACTGCGTTCCATTTTCATCCACTGACGATAATACAATCTCGCCGAAGGAAAATATTCTTGGGTACAAACACGCGTCAAAAGCTGAATTCCGTCTCCTGGTGGTATGTAATTAAACCTAATACAACGGTTAACGCAACCCCGTGAAGATATAACAAGTTCCCCGAGATCTATAGAAATCATTGAACACACTAACATGGACACCGTTGGGTGGGGGTAGAGGGCAAAAACAATTGATGAACCTTATATAGGAACTTCGACCTCGAACTAATCTCCAGCTTTGGTAAAAAATTGTAGAAAAAATAAAGATCACGTTACTTCCATATATGTCATACCAAACTATCAAGAGAAGACAACCTAATAAAATAAAATAGTTATAACATTAAGATTTAACATCTCAAAGAACGTAGGGATCAACTTCTGAGAAACAGTTCTCTAGGCAATAGGTTTGAATAGATGAAGCAGAGACTAAAACACACTTCATAAAAATCCCTAGACTCAGAAAAAAATCGAGGCTTCCGTGCTGATTTGGCCCATAATAGTGTTCCTGCATCTCGTAGTGCCAAATTTTCAAAGCACTTGATTCTAAAACTTTCTTCCTGGTCGTTCTCTCAGTGCCTCAGTGTAAAACTCTCTTGCCTCGCCAACCAAGATAAGTATCTATTGTCGTAAGAGTGGTTGACTAACGCAATTTTGTAAGTTTGTCGTTACTGATTAAAACTTTGAGATCGATAATTCTCGTAAGAATTCCATGTCTAGTCTCTTTGAAGTATAACCTCCTTAATGCGCCGCAAGATATCTAAACTATGCTCTTCTTGTCCCCCTGACTGTCTTTCCTCATTCTCATCCGATAAAATATCTTCGTCGATGATGTTAAAGTTTTCGAGAAAAAAATAAACCCCCTATATCTTAGAGAACATCTTAGTGACAAAAATTGAACACCCTACATCTTGAACTCAGTTATGTAGAAATCATTTAAAGGAAAAGAACATGAAATCCTAAGATTCGGCTAGAAAATATTTAGAATCTCATTAAAGGAAATATCCTATCCTGACAAAGAGACAATGTTCTAAAATACGTTTTGTACACTCACCCAAGAACATCCTTAAAAACAAATTGATATCAACAACCTATCATCAAAAATCACCATCAACCACACTCATTACCACTAAAGAGTACTCAACTTCCGAAGCAAAGCCCTACTTTACAGCAAGATCAATAAAACTACTTAAAAAGCTACTCAGATATGACACATTACACATCTTACTGGATAAATATATTCATATTTTACGTTAAGGAAAACTAAATATCATCCTGATATCGAGGCAATGGTTCTTCTGTACCTTCCAAACTATACAAAGAATTTCTATCATGAGCCAAAATCGATCTCGCTCAGCCATCCTACGAAACCACTATTGACTACGCCCATTACTATTACACTTACGTTAGGTGATTAGTGCGTTCAAAAACAAAGAACCGCGACTCACCCATCAGTGTTTTTCCCAATCAGTTTTAAGATGATAATAATCAAATACAGGCAAGCACCAAGGACCAAAAATACGAGAAACACCTACAACATCAGGAACAATGATTACCTAGAGATGATGAAGAGACGACGACAAGAACTGTTGTTTACAAGATTTCTTACGAATGCTGCTGCACATCGTATTTCGCAGGTGGGCGCACACTTTTAATGAGAATCAACGAACAATGCTTTGAAGATCGTCACCACAGACTTACGTTAGTCATCCTATAGGCGACAAATGACATTTCCTCGGTGTACTGAGGCAAGAATCATGCACCGAGGCAAGGATTAAAAGTCCAGGAAAGCTTTGGAATCAGTACCGTAAATATCACCTCAAAACCTACCATCAACACGAGATTAAGCAGCATGTTTTAGGTCAATTCAGCCGAGGAACTGGCAGCGCGTGATTGTCAGCTTACGGAAGAGATGCCAGAAGCAGCAGACTAGTCAGTGGACGCTGCATAGCTCCCCCACTTTCCCTAAAAATCGTGTTATCTGAAAGAATAACAGGTAGCCTCAGGGTGTCCCTCGTATTGTCTATATTATCACATACCAGACTAAGACGTCAAGCAGCAGTCTATTGAACATTTTGACCATGTCAACAATAAAAGGTATATCAACATTACTTACAAAAACCTCACCTGACTCACCCTCGCAACCGGTATTCATGGCGCCTCTGTCTCTCCACGGCATATAAACACAGCGACGGAGTTGCCTGACGCACGATATATAACTCTCAATCACTGTTGCCAATAGCTATTCATCCACTTCCTTAGCAGAATAGAAATTGTTGGCTGCTGAGATGAAATTCTCGGGAAACATCTTGCATTGTCGCTTAGGTTGTAGTGGCCAGAGAGGGAGGGTGTGGTGGCGGACGTTCCTCGCAACCAAATGAAGTATGCTGAAGTTAAGGAATACAAAATATGGCTCTATTATACGTAACAAATGAGAAATACCCCTACACTGAAAAGCATCGTAGAACAGAAAGAGCGATTACAAATTAAACCGGTCGGCAATTCCTGAATAAACAGCCCAAAAGTATAGCCGACAATGAAAACAGCTTTACAAAATTCAGGCAGATACCAGAGATCTCGACAGCAGAACAAATATGGAATACATTTGGTTCTCTCGAAGTCCCGAAGTTCTTAGTTGTTTAGCTTAGTGTAACGGCTGTCCTCTAAAATGCAAAAGATACAACTACATACACACTCCTAGTCTGCCGGGAGCACATAAAGAGCACAAGTTTCCAGAAAATTATCCAAATGTATCCAAAACACTTTAACAAACACCTGTACAAAATATAATCATCCCGTCCATTACAATATCTCCCACCTCTGTCCCTCCTCTAACCACTTTAAGTAAAGTGAGGGAGGGTGTAATAGCCAGGGAGCTGAAGGAGTGTTGGCTAGAGAGGAAATGCACGGTGGCGTTGGTGATGGAGTGTGTGGTAACCCTGGACCAAGAGGTGTCCAGGGTGAAAGAGAGTAGAGATGAGGAAGGTTATATTAGCCAGGGGGTAGGGAATGAGGAAGTGGTGGCTAAGGTGAAAGGGCATCGTGGCGGTAAGGGAGGTTGTGATGGCCATGGTGGTGAAATGGCGTGTTAACGGAGGGAGTTGGCGACCAACTGGAGCAGAAAATGGACCAGAGGGCTTGAAGCTTTTAGCTTACCTAATTCCATATTGAAAGCATACCAGCGTTTTCTAAATGGTGTCTCACCCTCAAGTATGCCATAGGATTAGTTCGTGTATAGGAGAACGCAATGTCCAACTACCAGAATCACTTCTTCCAAATTATGGATAGTAAATATCGTCTGATAGGGTTTTTAGATAAGAATTTCAAGGGATCGCTTGATTTTTTTACGAAATAATCTTCAATTTCCCTGATTTTCATAACCACCACTATTGCCCTATAGTAAATATACTCTCCAACAATTACTTGTATCATCAAAACACAAACACTGTTGGCTTCAAACAAAATCAATTCACATCCATGATCATTTGCGTCGCGTCACTAATATATTGCTCTATGTTTAAATGTAGAATATACCGCAGAGTACACAAACGTCAGCTCAAAAGGTAACGTCCCTCAAAATAGCTATTGCCATTTAGTACCAATATCGAAATGAACCATGATATTTCAGCCATTCAATGACCTCCACATATGGCTTGAGAATTTCAGCCAATGATAGAAAACGATACATGTCGTGTAGGTGGACTTTGAATGATTAGAGTCAATGGCAAGACGATCCTAATATGACGTCATAAGAGGGGTACGCCTCTCTCACTCTCGGGCATCTCATTGTAAACAACAGCTTAACTATGCAATTATGGCCATTTAATTGGGTTCTGATGAATAAATTATGTTTCACATGTACGATTTTATAAGTAAAATCTCAAAGAATTACTTTGTCCATTAAATTTCACTTCCTAAACTCAGTTTTTAGTATGTAAACACCGGTCTTTAAATTACTACATATAAATGCCACCGTCAACACATCGTACATCGGACTTATACATTCAACTCCTGTGTTTAAACCGTAATTTACATTGTTCTACTTATTGTGTTTGATTTTCCAATTAACATTATATGCCCTTTTTATATCATCAAACGTAAAAGAGCTTATGATTCTTGTTAATAATTATAATTCCGTAACATTAGAGTAATTGTTACAATGTTTGATTTAGTGAAAACGGATAACGTACGACAGAAAATAGTCTATTTTTTTCACGCTCACGTATTTTTCTCTTATTCATTTACTAATCGAGTAAGCCATTTAGCTTGCTGCCTCTGCGAGACTCCAGTTGTGCCTAAAAAGGCATGAATATTTCACCTTATGAAAGAGATTAATTGTAATATGAAGCTTTGCCCCGCTCGTTCGCCTCTTTGTATGTATCATTCAGATAATTTCTGACCAACTCGCATCGCCATGTTCCTGAATTATACAATTATTATATTATATTAATTTTTATCATCTTATCCTGAAGAAAATCTTACAACAGGTCTTAAATCTCGCCATAGTGTCTCTCGACTTCTCAAGATTATATTATATCAAACAACCGTCCACAGTCTTTCATGTTTGTCACAAATCAGTTGACTTAAACACCTGGATAGGAAATGAGAGTTGTAGTTTCGGCTCTATGCAGGAGCTTCGAGGGGCAAAAATGGTGTGTTATCATCATGTAACAGTATTGTACAGTTCATATATATATGATCAACTTATAGACCTGATTTTGAGAAACATAAGCAATTCAAAGTCACATTTTCAAACATGGATTATAATTTATAATGTCATTTGATATGGTCCCGAAAATGGTTCCGAAAAATGGCATTCAACATTGACGAAACTGTGTCTTTCTGTTCATGCCAAATATTTCTTCTGTTCAGATGCATCATTTAGCCTGTAATATGAAAATATCACTATTTGAGTTGTCTGAACCTCAAAAAATTTAAGTTATGAATTTTTTTTCATTAATCATTTTGAGATGCTTGGTAATCTTCCATTTAATTTCAGCAGCTTAAACTATGTTTTATACACTCAGCCATTTTACTGGTTCATTTAGATTCAGTTTCAATTCCAATAGTTTATTTCTTGATAGAGGAATTGGATCCATAGTGCTGTCATTAGGTACCCCTGTACAATAATAGCACAAGCAGATACTTGCCAGATGGCAAGTGTCGCGAGTACATATGAATATAACAAAGTGTCTTACTAAATCCTAAGAAAGTTAGGATATTCGTTCAACACAACATCAATATTATTTACATAATGTCTAGCCAGTATGGGGGGGAGGGGGGTCATCGTATCTGCATCAGGGGTTGTGGAGTGGTTGTCCAGCAGGTGGCCCGGAAGTGCTGTGTGTGGGATTATCTTAGAAGGCAGTGGACAAGGGCGCGGCTGTCGGGTCTTTTGCATGATGGGCAAGTGCGTTGCTGGGGGAGGCGGGGATGCCAGTCTCACAAGAAAAATCATACCCGATGATGATACGAGCAGCAATCCCGTCCCTTTTCCGTGACCCTTTCCCATAGATATGCAAGAGGTCAGGGAGCAGACGGAGGGTGGCGTACCAGGTGGGCAGGGAGTCCAAGGGCACGGCTGCTTCTCGAGCTTCTCTCTGCTTGGGTCCTAAGTTGTAGACCTGTTCAAGGAACAATTTATTTATTAGTTTTATCATTTATCTCATTATTTAGATTTATATTGCAGTTTAAATATAATGCAAAAAGTTGAGGGTGAGATACTGAACTTCATGGTACAATCCATGAGCACAGCGGTACAAGATCCTTATCGGCGCTCAAGGGTCGTACCGTCATGCTCCAGGATAGTTCCGTCGTGCTTTAGGATTGTACAGTCGTGCTCAAGGATCTTTCCGTCGTGCTCAGTAATAGTACCATCGTGCTCAAGGGGTGTACCGTCGTGCTCAAATTAAATTTCACCGTCATGGTCCAGAAGTTAAACAGATTCCCTAAAACTGGATTACCCAAATGTTCCGTAATACCAACACATATCAACGTTTGGAAAGGTTTGTCCAGACGAGCGGGCGTGTCTGCCAGGCAGCGCGGTTAGCGGGAAAATTCTGCAGGGACTGCCAGTGAATAATGCTTAATCTATTGCCACTTCAACAATACCAAACCGGTAAACATCATAAACATGGCGTGTTTTGTTCGGATGGTCACTGGTCCTTGCCTCTGCTTCGTTACATACACATTATAATTCCAAATGTACTTATACTTGATCTATCTTTTTCTTTTTAAAGGACGTAATAATTTTGCAACATATGTTTTCCTATATATTTCGATACTATATTGATATATAGATTCATATGGACGTTATTTGTTATATATGTAGTCGAAGTATATGAGGCAGCTGACGAAAGCCGGAATTTGAGCTGGTCACAGTTCTAGTGTTAAGTATGGAATGGCTGGCTATTCCTACCCAAATAACTGGGCTTCCGAGTACGGATACCCTACCCATATTGGATCATATACATAAAGTTAAGCATTTCACGTAGATTATAAAGTATTAAGTGCGTAATGATTAAACTTATATCTTCGAGTTGATAGGTCTATGAAAATACTACGTTCCTTTTCGTCTAATGACGATGATACAGTCTCGCCGAAGGAGAAGATTCTTAGGTACAAACACGCGTCAAATGCCGAATTCCGTCTCCTGGTGGTATGTAATAAAACCTAATACAACAGTTATCGCAACCCCGTGAAGATATAACAATTTCCCCGAGATCTATAGAGATCATTCAACACAACTAACGTGGACACCGCTGGGTGGGGATAGGGAGCAAAGACAATTGATGAACCTTATATAGGAACTTCGACCTTGACCTAATCTCCAGCTATGGTAGACAATTGTAGAAAAGATAAAGATCAGGCTACTTCCATATAGATCATATCAAACTATCAAGAGAAGACAACCTAATAGAATAAAATAGTTATAATATTATGAATTAACATCCGCAAAAACGTAGAGATCAACATCTGAGAAACAGTCCTCTAGGCAATAGCTTTGAATAGATGAGGCAGAAACTAAAATCTCTTCATACAAATCCCTAGACTCAGAAAAGACTCGAGGCTACGCCATGTCCTCTGATTGGTCAGTTGCCGCCGTTCTCTCTTCTGTAACCCTCCAATCAAACGCTGTCACTTCCGCGCTGATTTGGCCCATAACAGTGTTCCTGCATCTCGTATCGCCAAATTTTCAACGCACTTAATTCTAAAGATTTATTCCTTGTCGTTTTATCAGTGTCTCAGTGTAAAACTCTCTTGCCCCGCCAACCGAGACAAATATCTATTGTCGTAAGAGTGGTCGACTAACGTGTGTTTTTAATTTTGTCGTGACTAATCAAAACCTTTTGATCGATGATTCTCGTAACAAGTCCAAGTCTAGTCTCTCTGAAGTATGACCTCCTGGATGCGCTGCAAGATATCTAAACTATGCTCTTCTTGTGCCCCTCTGTCTCATCTGATAAGATATCTTCGTCCCTCATGTTAAAGTTTTCGAGAGAAAAATTAAACCCCTATATCTTCGAGAACATCTTAGTGACAAAAATTGAACACCCTAAACCTTGGACTCAAATGGGCAGAAATCATCTAATAGAAAAGAACATGAACTCCTAAGATTCAGCTAGAAAATATTTAGAATCTCTTTAAAGGAAATTTCTCATCCTGACACCGAAAAAATGGTCAACAATACGTTTTGCATACTAATCCAAAATCATCCTTCAACAAAAAATGATATCAACAACCTATCACGAAAAATCACCATCAACCACATTCATTACCACTAAAGATTAATCAACTTCCAAAGCAAAGCCCTACTTTACAACAAGATCAAAACAACTACTTAAAAACCTACTTAGATATGACTGATTACTTCACATATCTTACTGGATGATGATATTTATATCATACGTCAAGGAAAGCTAAAGATCAGCCAAAATCGATCTCGGCCAGCCATCCTCCGAAATCACTATTGACTAAGCCCATTACTAATACACTTACGTTAGGTGATCAGAGCGTTAAAAAAACAAAGCAATATGATTCACTAAAAACAATGAAACTACTTGATGATAAACCCCGAGATAAAACATAACTTTACACATGTCCTTAACCCAACAGTATTTTTCCCAATCAGTTTTAAGACGACTTTAATCAAATACAGACACGCACCAAGGACCAAAAATATGAGAAACACCTACAGCATCAGCAACAAAGATAACCAAGCGATAATAAAGAGACGAGGAAAAGAACAATTTTACAAGATTTCTTACGAATGCTGCTGCACATCGTATTTCGCAGGTTGGCGCACTCTTGTAATGAGAATCAACGAACAATGCTTTGAAGATCGTCACCACAGACTTACGTTAGACACAAAAACAGGCTACAAATAACATTTCCTCGGTGTATTGAGGCAAGAATCATGCACCGAGACAAGGATTAAAAGTCTAGGAAAGCTTTGGAATCGGTACCGCAAACAATACCTCAAAACCTACCATCAACACGAGGTTAAGCAGCATGTTCTATGCCAAGTCAGCAGAGGAACTGGCAGCGCGTGATTGGTAGCTTACAGAAAAGATGCCAGCAGCAGCAAAATAGTCAGTGGACCCTGCATAGCTCCGCCACAATCCCTAAGAATCGCTAAGAATCGTGGGATCTGTAAGAATAGGAGGTAGCCTCAGGGTGTCCATCGCATTATCTATATTATCACATACCAGACTAACACATCACGCAGCAGTCTACTGAACATTTTGACCCTGTCAACAATAAAAGGTAAATAAACATAACATACAAAAACCTTACCTGACTCTCCCTCGCAACCGATATTCATGACGCCTCTGTCTTTCCACGGCATATAGACAGAACGACAAAGTTGCCTGACGCACGATATCTAACCCCCAGTCACTGTTGCCAATTGTTATTCAACCACTTCCTTAGCATAATAGAAATTCTTGGCTGCTGGGATGAAGTTCTCGGGACACTTCTTGCATTGTCGCTTACGGTGTGGTGGCCAGAGAGGGAGGGTGTGGTGCCTGATATTCCTCGCCAACAAATGACGCATGCTGAAGTTAGGAAATACTAAATAAGGCTCTATTCTTCGTAACAAATGAAAAATACTCCTACACTGAAAACATCGCAGAACAGAACGAACGATTGAAAATTAAATTTTTCTGTAAATCCTAAATAAAAGCCCAAAAAGTATTGCCGACAATGGAAACAACTTTACAAACTACAGGCAGATACCAGAGATCTAGAAAGCAGAACAAATATGGAATACTTTTGGTTCCCTCGAAGTCTCGAAGTACTTAGATGTTTAGTTTAGTGTAATGGATATCCTCTAAAATGCAAAAGATACAACTACATACAAACTCCTACTTTGCCGGAAGCACATAACGAACACAATTTTCCAGGAATTTATCGAAACGCATCCAAAACACTTAACAAACACCTGTACACAATGTAATCATCCCGTCTGTTACAATATCTCCCACCTCTGGCCCTCCTTTAACCACTCTAAGTAAAGTGAGGGAGGGTGTAGTAGCCAGGGAGCTGAGGGAGAGGTGGCTAGAGAGGAAGTACACGGTGGCGTTGGTGATAGAGTGTGTGGTAACAATGGAGCAAATGGTGCCCAGGGTGAAAGAGACCAGAGGTGAGGAAGGTTATGTTAGCCATGGGGTAGGGAATGAAGAAGTGGTGCCTAGGGTGAAGGGGCTCGATGACGGTGGTCATGGTGGTGAAATGGCGTGTTCACGGAGGGAGTGGAAGACCAACTGGAGTAGAAAATGGACCAGAGGGCTTGAAGCTTTAAGCATACTTAATTACATTTTGAAAGTATACCAGCGTTTTCTAAATGGTGCCTCATCCTCAAGTATGCCATGGGATTCGTTCGTGTATAGGAGAACGCA
>JAYMFT010139922.1:0-26915 GCA_038088735.1 Panulirus argus
AAAAAAAAAAAAAATATATATATATATATATATATATATATATATATATATATATATATATATGGGTTCTAGCCCACCATCCTGTGCTGTGTTTGCATCTGCGTAAGTAATACATGGGGCCCATAACTCACCTCTGAGGCATGCCTAATACCTATACATAATCATGCAATAAAATCTAATGCTCTGTCGGGTCATCACCACGGCGTATTACTGGCAGGCTTCACCACGTGTGTTGCCCTCGCACGGTTCCACAATACCTCTGCACCTCTGTAGCTTTTCGGAGCACCAGAACACGAGGAATGAGGAACGTCTACCACCAGAGTGAGGAATGAGATTATTCTAGTGTTAAAGGAACCTTCAAGACGCCAAGGGTTAGGACTGATCCAGCTGAGCCAACACGTAATTCCTCTCCGCTTACCACACGACGCCCTTAAACCCAACCACTTGTACTTGACCAGCCACTTATCTTCCACCGCCCACCTAACTTACACCACCCACTTACCTTCCATCCACAAATTACCTTCTACCAGCCACTTGCCCTCCGAAACCCATCTACTTTCCCTACCTACTTACCCTACGCCACCCGCCTCCACTACACTTACCCTCCACTGCCTATCTTCCTGACACCATCTACCTACCCACGTATCTCCCGCCACCTAGTCCCCGTCCACCACCCACTCACCCTCCAACACCTGCCACTCGACCCCTCTCATCCATTCCCCGTCCATCCTCCACCCACCACCGTCAACCTGTGGAACCATGCCTACCTACCGCCCGGTAACTTGACCCTCCTGCCTCAGCCTCTGAGAGCCACGCCACTTAGGACTATCATTAGCGTGCGTGATAACAATTTAGGTACAGTGTCATCGGTGCGCCAGCCATGATAACAGGGCAGTAGTGATAGCAAAAACGTACAATGTCATCGGTGCAACGGCCATGATAGCAGGTTAGTAATGATAGCGAGGACGTACAGTGTTATCGGTGCAACAGCCATGATAACAGAACAGTAATAATAGTAAAGACATACAGAGACATCGGCGCAACAGCAACGATAACGAGGCAGTAATGATAGCGAAGACTTGAGTGATATCATATGCAAATGGCAATGCAGGAAATGTGGTGATAAAGACAGCAGTAATATACACAGGTGAAGGCTGAATATATCTCATAACGATAAGTATTCCCACTATATTACTCAGAGTGTGTAATACTCATATAATATATCGTATACATTTGACGGTCAGGGCCATAAGAAACATAACGACAATTCCTGCATAAGTAAAATCCTCCTTTACATACTTACAATTTACTTTATAAGTCAGAGGTATATTCTACTTTCCAATAAAAACCAATCCCGGATTCCCAGCTTCGAGGTTTTGCACTCCACGCAGGAGCAGGGGAAAGGGTGGACTCCTTCAGAGCGAGGAGGAGGCCCCAGGTAAAGACTCTACTTAAAACATCTTGTCTTACGGTGTTCAGACTCGGTTGGGTCACAGACTTGCGCTACGAGGGACTATGTCCTAGAACAAGACCGTCGACAGACAGACAGACATTGGATGACTACCCACTCGTGCTTTCTCGCCCGTAGTCCCGTGCTTATTTCCTGAGCGTCTAAGGTCATAAGCTGGGAACAGGAGTGGCGACTGAGGTCTGGCCTCGAAGGAAATGTATTATTTAGAAATAGATGAAAGATATGATGAAAATAGTAAGGAGAAGAGAAGGCCAATCTGAGGTAATAAGCTTGGTCCTCGACGTCTCTAAGACCCCCTCTTGGGTAGGAAGCCTTTCCCACACACACACACACACACACACACACACACACTGTGCCTCAGCCCTGGATGGAGTCGGCAGCAAAGCTCAACTAGGAGGGAATTGGACCCTCAGATCAAGAAAACAATTATATTCTAACGATATGGCAGCAAACAAATAATAATTACCAATATACACAGAGACGAACAACCATCATTAATGGTACGCATGGAGATAAGTAATTATAATCCATGACATGCACGGAGATCAGTAATTATAAGTAATGATCTGCGCGCAGATAAGTAATCATAAGTAATGATATGCGCGGAGATGGCTAATCAAGATATAAGACGTTAACTGAGAACAGCACTTAGCAATAATGGTATGCACATGTGTTTGCTCTCACGCAGAATGCAGTCTTTTCTCCTTACTGGCTGGGAGGTCCTCCTGACCTCAGAATAATAGTGACCGTTTCTCTCTCACTTAAACCTCCTCCTCGTCCCTTTTCACTCCGGCCCTAGATACCCATCACCATCCCTAACCCGCATGCTGACGTGCATAGTTACGTCAGAGACATCAGCTTATCTGAGCTTCGAGTGAAGTCAGAAAGAGACCACTAGTCTTGCAAGACCTTCTTGACATCAACACTGTACATGGCTTTCAGTCTTCGGCAGTGACGGCACATGTCCTTATGTTGCCCCCTACTGTTCATAGGACCCGAGGCCAGTGAGTTCTGTGCTAATATGCTTATCAAAGCAATGACGTCCTTCGGGGTCTCTTACGAGAAAATCTTGTAGTGAGGGTGTACACAACGCGATCAACCTACCCAAGCACCCTCTCTCTGTTCCTGGTCCACCCTCTGTGTCGCAAATCATGCCTCCTCCTACAACTCGTACCCTGTCTGTGATTCGCTATGGCTCTGGCTAACGACCGTGGGTAGAGGTCAGGCCGTAATATACAGTGTTCTAAACACAATACCAAAAAGAACTTGTGTCTCACCCACTCGACGGGACGACACTTGACCTGACCCACGAGTCGTACTGTCGTCCTCAAGGGTCATGGGCGACATGCTCTCTCTCTCTCTCTCTCTCTCTCTCACACACACACACACCTTTTCTGAAAACAAATACATCCCTTCACATAAACAACAAGTCCATCACGTACACCACACTGTACTGAACACTATCTTCCTCAAGTACTTCCCCCTGAATGCAATATTCCTACCACGATGGATGCCCCCCCCCCTCTCCCCCTTAGCGGTGGCGCCACCCGAGGTAATATTTGCCGCCCTCCGCTTTCCGTTCCACCGACTCCATCCTACCTTTTCCACACTTTTACACTGAGGTCTCGTTTCCTCCTCTTCCTTTTCTGCAAACCTCTCCTTGCAGGGTCGACAGTTTTCCTCTTGTATGTTCATTCCTGCCGACCCAACGCCTTCCTCGCAAAGGGGCTAGACAGACAGACTGAGAAACAGACAGACAGACAGACAGACAGAGAGAGAGAGACACACACACACACACACACACACACACACACACTCCTCAGATTACAGAAATCCTGTATCCAGCAGCTATCAACACTTCAGAAGTCCATACAAGTCTTGTATCTTAAGAAAGCTTACAGTCACAGACACATCGAGGATATCCTAAATTTATGAATACTTACAGACATCCACAAGTAAGGTTATGCTACTTATAATCGCGTCTAAGTGACTGCTTCGATCAGGGGGGACACCATACACACGTCTCAGTATTCCCAGAACACACGACAGAGGTTTCATAATAAGCATGGCTCATGCTAAACCCAATCCTGTCCTCGTCTGTACTTTATATTTAACGAGACCTCGAACAGCTGTCTGATCCCGGCCTCTTATCTACACTTGTGTGGCAGGCGCCCCCGAGCCTGCACTACTACCACATCTACCACAACGCCACACTAACCCCCCCCCCCCACGCCTCTCCTCAGGCCCCTGTTGGCTTGTCAGGAGGCAACCTTATCTCTGCCAATTTTCTTGCTGGCGACAGTCGATGGGGGGAAAAAAAATTCGCACGTCATCAATTCCATCGCCAACGTCGCTCTCAGATGACGCATCTAGCGACGCTTGAGAGCGGGAGAATACGTCAGAGCGGGGAAGGTGAGACGGTACACGCGACCGAAGAGCGGTACACATTACCAACCAGTGGTACACAAGGAGAGCCAGCGGTAAATATTTACCAACCAGAGGTACACTGGGCCAGCCAGTGGTACACAGGACCAACCAACGGTACACATGGCCAACCAGCGGTACACAGGACCAATAAGCGGTTCACGGAGCCAAACAACAACGGTACACACCACTCACCAAGGGGTACACAGGACTATCCAGCAGCGAGGAAAGTGATGCCGTGTTACACAGCCCTCTATCACACTGACTTCATTGACTCTCTCTCTCTCTCTCTCTCTCTCTCTCACACACACACACACACACACACACACACAGCCGAGCGCAGCCCCACTGACATATAATTGAGCTCTGGACTACTTCTCTATTCTGTTAAGCCGATCAAAATACTTTCTGTTTTTCTCCTTCTCATCAATTATTTCGCTGGACTAGCCCCGGCTGCCTAACCCTATTACACCTGCGGTCTGTCCTCTTCCAACGCATCCACTTCAATCCATCAACTTCCCTCCCTCCCTCCCTTACCACTACAGCCGTCATCTCATATATCTATTCCCGTTTCTTGATGGTCCAGCTCTCCCTTGTCCAATATTTGATCCTTATATTTCATACGTGCATCGTTCCGTTCCTTTCTATCATCTGTCTATCGTTCCGTTCCCTCCAGTCATTATGTCCTTCAGATTGATCATGCGTGTTTTCCCCTAATACCAGCAGCTGTTCATCTCAGCTACTGGCACGACCTGTGATACCTGCGCCCCTCCAGCACTCACCTGCCCTCCAGCCCTCACCTGTCCTTCAGCACTCCCTCCCATCCCTCCAGCCCTCACCTACCCTCCAGGGCTCCCTCTCACCCCTCCGGCACTCACCTGCCCTCCAGCACTCCCTCCCATCCCTCCAGCCCTCACCTACCCTCCAGGGCTCCCTCTCACCCCTCCAGCTCTCACCTACCCTCCAGCACTCCCACTCACCCCTCCAGCCCTCACCTGCCCTCCAGCACTCCCTCTCGCCTTCAACTGCCCTCCATCACCCCCTCTCGCCCCTCCAGCCCTCACATGACCTCCATCACTCCCTCTCATCCACAGGTCACGATCACAGTCTAATCAACACAAACACAATCTCACAATCCACTCCACATCTCATTATCCATTGTACTGTTCATTCCACTCCTCACAGTACCCTCATACCTTGACTGGCATCACATATTCTCCCTCATAATCTCGGACTGGTAGACATGAAGCCGTAACCTTGGCCATAACCTCAAGAATCTGGTCGACATGGCGTCGTAACCTTGGCCATAACCTCAAGAGTCTGGTCGACGTCTCACAGCCACAACTGGTCGACATGGCGCCGCAACCTTGACCATAACCTCAAGAGTCTGGTCGACGTCCCCTAACCTGAGAGAGACTGGTTGACATGGCGTCCCATCAGCTTAGTCCGTCCGATCCCCCATAACCCCAGAGAGAGAGAGAGAGCCTGGTCACCACACTCCCACTTACCCTATCACCCCAAACCTGACCAGCACCCAGCCTCTACCAGAGCCAGCAACGACTATATTCAAGTGGCAACGGGCTGGTTCCTCTTCCTCTGCCATGGCGACAACGCTGGAGCCACCAACAATATTTCATCTATTTTCAACCAGTGTTTGAGGGAGTTGGCGAGGCGTGTGTGGCCCCCGACGCTAATACAAATACGACACGAATAGCTTCCGTGTGCAGCGTACTCGACACACACACTCACTAACAGGTACACAGTGGCTCCCACACCGAACTGCAGAGGCATGAGAGGGTCCTTGGCAAAGGTTATCTAGTTTTGTGCTCACCATCACAAGAAATATCTGCGCCATATTTGTCCCCGGGTATGGCTCATCTGTGGACGCTGTTGTACACACATACACACACACATATATATATATATATATATATATATATATATATATGTAAATATTATCCCTGGGGATAGGGGAGAAAGAATACTGCCCCACGTATTCCCTGCGTGTCGCAGAAGGCGACTAAAAGGGACGGAAGAAGGTGGGGGGTCTGGAAATCCTCCCTTTCTGTATCACCTTCCAAAAGAAGGAACAGAGGAAGGAGCCAAGTGCGGAATTTTCCCTAAAAGGCTTTGTCATCTGCTCTTAACTCTCTCTCTCTCTCTCTATATATATATATATATATATATATATATATATATATAATAGAAAAAAAGGACGTAAGCATTATTTTATTTAGCCATGGTCACCACTGTTCTGTCATCAATCCTATAATACAAAAATCTTGCACGTTATGTCTGTAATCTGCTTGAAGATAGCGGAGCCCAGGGTGGGCCGAGGAGTGATACATCACACGGCATAAACACCCACACAATGACGGATTACGGATCCCACACTGTTCGTTAAACTAGGATTGGAATCATTTTGAACACTGTGGGTTTAATGACTTGTTAAAACCATTGAACACCGTGTGGTCTGGCAGCCGAGGTTTGTATCTAGATAGATTATTCCCACTTTTTCTTTTTCTTTTTTTCTACAATGAATTTCCAGTCTGCTATTCAAATACGTGAAACGTATTCTGCGTCAAAGATTTACCTTTTTTTCTCGTGTGATAAAATCATCGTTTTACAACACTCCCACCGAGTGTGGTCCCGTTGCAACGGCACGCCAGGCGCCCTGCCGTCTTATGCGCATCGTCACACACGTAAATTCCCTAACTCCACAAAACTCCGAATAAAAAAATCCCACTTTTCCAGTACTCCCCGACACTAGATTTTCCACTCGACGTTCAGAAAACTTTTATAGAGGGTTTGCATGCACCGCTGGCATCCCAAAAGATATAGCGACAGTAAGGAAAACAGAGAGAGAGAGAGAGAGAGAGAGAGAGAGAGAGAGAGTGGGATGGCAAGGGAGGCCACAGGTGAGGTGGAGGGTGAGAGGAAGTGGCGTCCTGAGGGAGGGTAGAGGTGAGGTAGTGAAGGGAGGGAGGAAGTTGTATCCTCAGGGAGGCTACAGGTGAGGTAAAGGGAGGGAGGAAGAGTGGTCCTAAGGGAGGCCTCACAACACAAGACAAGACAAACCATTGAAAATATAATGAATACATTCAAGCACTTTATATCATACATCATTTATGTAAATGTGAAAAATGTATACGGTGTTCCAACCTTCCCAGCATTTGCCACACTGCACCATACATACGGTCAGTGCTGCCACATACACGGTGTCAATATTCGTATTTATGTTGTCAACGTTCATATCTTCCATCTTCCGTGTACACATCCGTATTTACTGTTCACATCTATGTTCGTTTTTTAAACATACGCATTTCTGGTGTTCATTATCCACATCTATACACATCCATATCCATGGTGGCTGCATCCACATTCATGGTGTTAACATCCACATGATGGTGCTAACAGTGGTAATTTTGGTACGTCTCTGGTGTTAAAACCCCTATTAATGATGCTACCATCCCCATTCACGGCCCTAACATCTATCTATCACGGTGTTAAACTGATACTTTGACGCTAACACCCATTATTATGGTACTAATCTAACACAGAAGATGTTAACATCCATACCTATGCTGTTAAGCCCCTATTTATGGTGTCTAACATGCACTAAGTAATAGCAGATAGGCAAGACTATGTACATATAGCTACCACTGAACCCCATACCGTCTGGCTTCCAGTGGGCCTTTCCTAAGCCAATACAGAAATTTTCCATCAAAAAGATTTGCATGAACGTCTGCCCGAGCTAATCTCACCGTAGGAGGTGACCTTCGTCGCTGCAGATCAAAGGAGTTAATCCCCACTCCAGGTCCGGAACCACCCCAGCTTCCCGCCGGTGTCCATTGCCCTCGACACTCAAAAGTCACAGGAGAAAACCATCAGTGTTGTTTTCTTTTATCTCCGACTGTCTTCAATCATTTCCATAGGCTCAGCCTCGGCCGCCAGCGACGTCACTTCAAGGAATGGAAGCTCAGTCATCGTCACCACACGGGACTGATGAAACAGAACCATACATAAAGTATATATAGTCAATCCCTAAAGGGACTGTTCAAAAAGTAAATACTGTTGTACATTTTCACTCCCAGAAGATTCGTAAGAGTTCAGACTACCTGGAGTTCGTGTCATTACCGAAATACAGCGAGTTTAAACACTACACTTTTCACTGTTTTAAGATACTGCTCAGGGACACGCCGGGGAAAACCAATATACACGACTTATCACTAGTATCGATGAAATAGTGAACGCTGCTAGAGCATGAGCTGTCTTTTGTAGAGATGGTGTAGCGTGTGGTGAGGGGCTGGTAGCTGTGGTGAGGATGATAAGTGATGTACCGTTGTGGTAAGAGTGTAAAGGGACGGTGTGGTGAGAGCGGAGGGGCGTCGGTGCAGGGTGGTGATGCCGCGGTCTCCGCCAGGCCACTGAACGTGGTGAGCCTCCCTCCAGCTCCTGCCGCGGCTGTCACCACCTGTAGCTCGTGCCCCGCCAACCGCGCCTCCCTCACCTTCCACAGGTGCTCCACCCCCTCCCACCTCACACCTCTCCTTCCCTCCCAACCCAACCGCCTCTCAACTCCCCCTCCTCCCTTCCAGGTGCCTGCTCAACCTCCTCATTACCCGTCTTCCCACACTCTCCCTGAGGTACAGCCTGTCTCCCTGAGCCTGTACCCTTGTTACAACGACCACTAGCATAGTAACAAGCAGTGCTCCAGTCCTGGGCTGTGATGAGCGCTGCACTACCCAGCGCCTCACGCTAGCTAAGGCAGTGACTGTGTCTCGCTTGCTCTCCAGGGATCCATGCACAGGTTTCCCCGTTCGCACTCCAAGTGAAAAGCCTTTCCCTGCCGCCCTTGCCTCTTCACGGCACTGTCTCCCATCAACCCACCACCGTCGGCCCTTGTCCAGTGGACGTGTCCCCATCGCCCTTCAGTCCTCCGCCGTCCCAGTCAACAGCGTCTCTCCTAACCAATTTTCTGAACCTCCGTTCGCCCTCACACTGGGATCATTGCGCGACAGTCCTAAAGGCAACTGACACTGCGATCAAGTATCACGGCTCACGAAATGCAAGTGAGGCGAGCAACGGAGCAACGGACACAGAGAGCCCTCAACTTGAAGACGAACTGCTCCTAGAACGTGATATTTCACTTAGCAAGGGCGTCTCTATGATGACAGTCTCCCTCTGCCAGTTGGGGACGGTGCTTGCCTCTGCTGTTCACCATGATCCTGGCACAACCGTTGCCCTACGCGGGCGACGCCAGAAGGAGCCCGGCATACCGATCCTCTTCGTCGACGACGACATTGAGAATTTAAAGACACGCTTTAGCCAAGCCTTCCCGAGAGTTACAGTGAAAAATCAGTCTCCAGCGGAGGGAAACTCTATATCCCACGCAATGGAAACCCTAAGAGGCAACCGAGCTTCATTTAAACCAGGAAGAGAGGCGTCAAGGCCCCCTAGTGTGATTACGTCAAAAACGTACTCGCGCTAAACGTCAAAAAACTACACTAAAGCAACACCGTGGAATCCTCCATACAACCTTCAACGCCAGAAAAGCATGACAAGAACGATGAAGCTATAACTTGTACCGTGCTGCCTATATCACTGTACCACACTGACTTCAGTATGTCAAAGCTGGCGAAGTTCTTGAGCTGAAAGATGTAAAAATATGGTTTGCAGGAGAGAGCACAAAATATGCAAACGCCTAAATCACAAGGACGAGTTTAAAAGCCACCGAATCATATTCATTAGAACGAAGACAACAATATGTAATGACGCAAATTACTTCCACTGCAAGAGACTGTTACTAAACCTTGACACAAAAATACCCCCAGCAATGGTATGACAGACGAGGCGACCCTCCCCACACACAGTTACCCCACAGAGACCCACCAGTGCCACAGCATTCACCACGAGAACACACACGCACAAGCGTCCGAGACCGTGCGGGTTTCCAATACACAGCTGGAGAACGTCACAGATGTCATCGCCAGACAAATGGATGTATTGACGCGGAGGTCTGAGCTCGTTGCTCGGCGGTACGTTGGCCTAGCCTGCCTGCCTGCTTGCCTTCCCCCGCTGGTGGAGCTGGACGGGCACATACGTCCGTCAAGGACGCACTCATTATTACCCCTTGACTCAACTCGCCTGACGACGTAGTAATTCGAGCTATTTGCCGCCACAAAGTGCTCTGCACCGGAACCATCATTACGCCGGGGGGTCGTCAGGTCTGTTCATCTTTCTCGTACGCGAACACTAACAGGACGCACTAAACGTTACTCCCTCATGCTATAAAGCTATCTCTTTCCCAAGGTACACAAGACACGTTTCCCTTACACCAAAAAGCTATCTCTTTCCAAGCTCCAATAGAATAGTTCCCTTAAACCAAAAAGGTATCTTTCTCCAAGCCCCACTTCAGCTATTTGCCTTACACCAAAAAGCTATCTTTCTCCAAGCTCTAATAGATACATCTCCCTTACGTCATAAAGCTATCTCTTCTTATTCTCCCTTCTTCACCTCTTTCCTTCACGTACCATACACACATCCTCCTTTTTCTTTACTCCTACGTATTCACACTTTATGCATTATCACATTTTTCCGTCCCTTTTCTTTCGTCATGCGAGGCGTGGCCTGGGAAAGGGCGTCTGTCCGTAGCTGGAAGGGCCGTCCTTCACGTACGAGACCGTGATGAGTGAGGGACAGGAAGATAAAACCTCATCAGAGTCTGTTCGAGAGTCTCAAACCTCATCATTTTTGTCATCAGAGTCTGTGGGAGAGCGGACAAAACCTCACCATTTTTGAAAGTGACAAAACCCTCATCAGAGTCAGTTGGAGGGTAACAAAACCTCATCATTTTTGTTGGAGAGAGACAAAACCCCCTCATCGGAGTCTGTTGGAGAATGGACAAAACCCTCCTCCGAGTCAGTGGATAATCAGGTCACCATTTCCATCCCTCTAAGGCAGCGTGTGGCCTCACCCTGCCCGGATCCCTAGGCAGGAACCGTAGCAAACTGCCCAACAGCAGCAGCAGGAGCTGGTCGATACACGCCATCTACGGCTGACAACCCATAATGACGAAGGATGAGGCGCGTGTCCCTCCACGACACATACATTACGGGCTTCCACACTGCGCTATGACCTTGGTTGTAGCACCCACATTCATGGTGTTAACAACCACACCCACTGTCATCGTCCACTCTGGTAGTTTTAACGTCTACATCTAAGGCGTCAGCAACCGTATTTTTGGTGATGAACATCCATTATCTATACGATTCACATCCAGTGCTCTAACTCCCAGTTAGGGCTTTGGCTCTAACACTGCAAGACGGCGGCCCTACGCATGACCCAGAGGTCCATCAGGCGAGCTCACACAAACCCTGCCGAATCACAGAGACGACTGGCTGTTCACGGGAGCCCTTGTGTGTGGCGATCCTGCACCAGCTGTCCCCCGAGACATCCACTGGCGTCAAAAACTTCGCGTGAGGGAGAGTGATCACACACACACACACACACCTCACACAGCACTCCTGAACAGGACGGCAACGCGCGCGTGTAAAGGCGTAATATTCTTATAATTGGGTAATATTCTTATAATAACCCCGTCAGCGACACGTATTTACCTACAGCCGTGACCTGGGAGGTCAAAGAATTCATTATATGCTACCGGTGTTACCGGGCTCCGCCCTGTAAGTGGTTAAACCGCGAGGGAGAAGTCACTACCAACGAGGCTGCATCATCGTCAATGGACGGAAAGGAGTAGAGTCATTTCGAGGAACTTCTTACTTCAAAGGAGTACATCATTTCCCTGCTCCTGCTTGGAGTGCAGTCTAGCAACTGCAAAAGCCACATACAAAGGGTACTAGGATAATATTATCATTAATGATATTAATAATAATAATAATAATAATAATAATAATAATAAATGAAAATAATGACTGATAATAATAATAATAATAATAATAACAATAATAATAATAATGACAGCTAAAGAATGGACGAGACCCACTGGTGCTATTTCTTCATTTGTTCCTGACGCTACCTCGTTAACGCGAGAAACGGCGAGCATAAAAACAAATAATTATAATAAAAATAGTAATAATAATAATAATAATAATAATAATACGATACGTGTTGACGTACATACAACCTGCTGGTTAAGTTAACCAACCACTCTCTTGACTAAGCCCCAGCCACACCCTTTCAACCAATTACAACCAATCACAACCACTACACTTCACAATCACCCACAATTTACGCACCCAACTACACCACACCGTCGTTGCTGTGTCTCAGACTGTAACTACTCAAGACACGAGACTGGCTTCCAGCGCCTCTGGTGACGGGCATCGCTGCTTACCTTCGCCAGCAACAAATATCGAATATAACCTTTATCAGCAGTGTTCTACATCTAAGTATGAACTGTGAAAGGTTTATTATGAAATTTTGATGTCTCCTATGTGAGACTGGAGGTGTGACAGGCGCTACTAGGAATCACTATAAACTCCGGTTTTCCTATTCAATAATGCGTGAATCTTTTTTCCTGATGTCAATTGTGAACTCTCTACCCAGTCTAAAATAACTCAAGTCATTCAACCGAGTGTAATATATGCGTGTAGGAGCCGGGCGGTAAACAGGGTATGCCTTGAAGTTGGAGCCTTCACTTATATTACGTACCGGGCGGAGCAGGAGGGATCCAAGCAGGTGCAATCATCAATGGGATGCGAAATGTAAAGGGAACACGGATCGCTGGCAAATGAAATACGCGAGGTGATAACTCGCTTCCAGTCGGGGCTGACACGCGCGGATGTCGCCGAAGAAAAGAAGCGATCACTCTCGCCCTCTCGTGGCCACAGGAAAAAATTATAATGAAAACTATAGTCAGACGTAATGAAGTGAGATGCTGGATCTACCAGATTCCAAATAAGGAGCTCACAACACCTTGTTGTTAACCGGGCGATTTCTGAGAACTGTGTTCCAGGGAACTAGATCACTACCAATTACTCCATCTCATTTCTTATATGAGAGAGAGAGAGAGAGAGAGAGGAGTTGTAAACACTCAACTCAACCTTTCAGAATCATCAGCATATATAATTCCATCTTGAGTACGACACCTCTCATCTGCAGGAGACATCACTCCAGTCTCCAAAGACGACCACCAAAAATGAAATACCATTTAAGGAAGATGATTTTCAATCGCTTGGTTATGGCGCATCACGTCACGGAAGAGAAATCTGAGAGATCCAGGAACAATTGAGCCTGACGACCTTACCTTCATCGAAGATATCAGCTACCTCTTCTTTTTTCATTGCAGATGGTAGGCTGGATTCTGTGAACCTTCAAAGACGAGGGAGCCAAACCCAAAACTGTCTAGTGTCTTAACACTTGCCGAGGATCGCTCACAGCCACACTGACTCTTGTCAAAAACTAAAATTACTGGGAAGGGCTGAAATCACCCAGGACTCTACTGTCTGAATCCTAGACAAATCAGACATGTCAACTGACAAATGGATAATCCTGCAAAATATAAGTCCCCAATCTGCACTCAAAAATCTTTCCCTAACGGCAAGGAAAGGTCTTGGAAGAAACCATTACACACACGCAACGTGCCATAATACAATAAGGGAAAACTATGTAAACATCGAATTCTGAAAGTGTTTCCAGCAAGTAACAAGACTATTATGGACCATCAAGTGGAGAAATCCAAAGACTGACTCGAGCAATATCTACAGTGAGTATCTGAGTAACCCCTTTTTTTTTGGGGGGGGGAGGGTATGCAGGCCCCCGGGCAGCGGTCTTGAAGAGCAAGATCTGATCACGAAGGAGCCACGGTGGAGCTAAAGTGGAGCCACAGAGGACCCACAGTGGAGCAATAGCGGACCCACAGAGGAGCAACAGCGGAACCACAGAGGATCTACAGTGGCGCTAAAGTGGAGCCACAGAGGAACCACAGCGAAGCAAAGGTGGAGGCACAGTGGACTTTAGTTCCAGGCTGATGTGTGCATGTCAGCACAAACGTCAGATAAATCACTCTGTTGCCCCTCTCGCAGAATAAGTTACCTCAACACTTCCTTATCCTTATTCATCAGTCTAGGTTGACTTGTCGATAAGGTCCCTACCACACTCCCTCCTTTCTGATCCAGTTTCTCTTTCCCTTTCGTACCATCTCTGGCAGCACCTCAAGGCCCACCCTCGCTCCTTCAATATTCTCTCCATACAAGTCTTCATCGCGCTAACCTCTCCTCCTCCTCCTCCTCCTCCTCCTCGGCCATTAAATATATTACAGTACATAGTTTTTCTCTTTCATTATATCTTCAGTATATCTTACGTCATACGGATATCATGTTTACACAAACCATCCCGGTAAACTTCAGGTCAAGAGGTTAACTAATAATTTCCCCCGACCCGCAGTGCCATATTCCAGCCCCGAGGATATCTAATAATTTCCCCAACCCACAGTACCCTACTACAGTTACAAGGTTATCCAATTATTACTCGACTAATTTCTCCAACCCAGAGTGTTATATTCCAGCCATGAGGTTATTTAATAATCTCCCCACCCCAGAGAGTTTATATTTCTCATTTCTTCTTTCACTGAATCTATTTTTCTAATCCTGAAATTTCAACATATGTTTACTTTGATCGCTTTTAGCTTTTTGCGTTTGTCTGTGCAACAGACATCGTCAGCGGAGATGGGAACGACGAAAGTAGGGAGTGCCCCAACCCCCTTGTATGAAGACAGGAGATACCATAACGGTCAATCCTCGTGTGGTTGGCCTCCAGTGTCATTAATCACGGCCTGATCCCTATACACGCACGTCCGGCCTCATCTTTCAGTTCATTCATCACTCAGCCCACAAATATTCAAACGCAGTGACCCTCACGTATTCTGTTTTTCATTTAGAAAAAAATTTGATTTTTCTTACCCGTATGCAAACGCTACGTCTACCGAAAGTCTGACGTCATTCAGCAATCTTCCATGGTTCACCGTACACCGGACTTCTTCCAAAAGTTCACTTCTATTTATGTTCCGAAAAAACTTTTTTGAAAACCACGACTGCAGTGAGCAGTCTCTTCCTCTAATGTAAAACTTTTTCCATTACCAGCCTACGTGCAAACATTTAAGTCCACAGATCCCCTTCCTCTCCGGAGCTTTCTTTCCCAAAGGGTCCAGCAAAGTCCAGCCTTTGCGTCTCCCCCAAAACAGTCACTGATCCTACAGTCTTCCACTGCGTTCCCATAAGCGTGGGATTAACCCTGTACATACATTAACCTCCTACGGGAGTTAATTTGCAAACTGGACCCTCACAGCCTCGTAAACAGCAGGAACGCCCAGCTTCCTCAGGCAGATTTAATGACAGGATTTATTTCTCTACATGTTCTCCTTCATTTCTATTTCCTTACGTTTATATATTCAAAGGAATACTCTCTAACGTGGCGTAAGAGTGACATCTAACAACGACCACATGACTGACAGTGTATCGACGGCCGCCAACAGCCGTCGTCACACCTCAGTCATCAACACACATCCCCTGGAGACACCTCATCTATCCATTCACACTTCCCCGACAGGCTTATCTGACCGTCCACACACACTCTCCCTACAGCCACTTTAGGTATGCAGGCGTCGCCGCAGGACCCTACTCCTTACGCCTCTGTATCAGTGAGATCTGTGGTGGGGCGTGTGGCCAGACTGGAGCCATGGTTATGAGGCCTGTAGCTGTGGTGGTGTTGGTGGTCAGAGAGGAGCCTTGGTTGTCAGGCTTTTGTAGCTGTGGTGATGGTGATCAGGCTGCATGACGGGTTCAATATCTAGGTTTGCTGGTAGCCCTACCAGCTGGGCACCCCGACGGCCCGTGCACCAGCTGGAAATCCTGAAGGCCTTCGCCCAGCTGGGCATCCTGAAGGCCATCGCCCAACTAGACACCCTGAAGGCCGTCGCCCAGCTATTCTAAAGGCCCTTACCAATAACAAGTGACGGCACTACGCCCATAACAAGAGACGTCACCACACCAACAACTCCTCACTCACAGTGACGAACTACCGAACTCCAACAACTGTATCACATGGCGACTGTGCCACTGGGTATTGTGTATTTCACTGGCGTCTTAGCCCGACAGCCCCAGCGTTGAGTCGTCTTTGTTCTTCTCCTAAGTCCGATTTCCTCAACTCCATTACTAGGCATAATTCCCTAAGTACTAATTACTTATAATCGCATCATACTCTAAGTCTTAATTACTTACAATCAAGTCACTCCTCCATCACTGCATTTCTTAGTCTTACGGACGTCTAATTTCTCAAGTGTCCAAACCCATTTTCTAAGCTCTCGAGTTACATGATCACTCAGTCTCCCGGACACGTGATTCCTCAATAACCTAGACCCAAGTCTTGAATCTCACGGGCACATTATTTCCCAGTTCCTCCAAACAGATCATTTCTCAACCCTGACACACATCGCATCTCAGTTCCCCCCGAGCATGGCATTTCTCAGCACAATGGTCCATCTCGTATCCATCCTCTCAACCCCATTGTCCTTCAACTCCTTACGCCAATCAGAGCAATATTCCCTCAACAAAGCCACTGCATCACCTTCAAACCTCGTCCACCCTCTTGGCCAGACTGACCAACCGTGTCGTCCTCCAGAATTCAGGTCTCCAATTGTCGTCCTCAACCTGCAGATTTGGGTCACCATAACAACCACAAAGTTTTTGAGGTCAGACGTCTTTTTTTATAAAGTTTTCCTTTTCTCTCTTTACTGTTTTTGGGCCACCAACTGGGTTAAGCAAGTATCTACTGTGTTCACCAGTCCGTTTATCAATCGGGTTGCAAGAGTGCCAACGGCATTGGTCAACCGGTTCATCAACTGGGTTACACCAACATCGACTACGGTAGTCAATAAGGCGCATCCTCACTCCTCAGTCTGGATCTCATCACTGCCAAAACCTCTCCCAGACATTGCGCTTTACCACATTCTCACTAAGTCACCCCAACTGTCCTACCAGATCCACCACACACACATACACACACTACTAAAGGTCACTCAATAACGACGCTTTCAATACCGCCTCTCTACAAAGTACCCTCTTCATACCATCAGATGAAACTAATCACAAAAAGTTCCCGACTACAGGAACCTGGAACCCTCCTCGATTCTCATCGGACGCCTTTTCCTTGCTCAATCTCGCTGGGGCGTTCACCAGGTGAACTGTCGCCGCATCTTAGATTAAGAGACCAGGTCAGTGTAGTGCGTCTCTTAGACCAGATTAAGCCCCATAACAGAGCCATCCTCCCAGCTCCTTAATCCCTTAAACCTGTTGATATACGACCTTCGAGTAGGACCGTAGGATCGTTGAGCACGACGGTGAGAGCCTTGGGTACTGACGACCCTGGCCTTTGACCAAAGTCTTAAGGGCCAAGCCTAAGGCCAGGGCCACAATAACCAAAGGGATTAATTACACGGCGTTTCCAGACTCCAGCCCACCAAGTACCTGGACAGGCGCCTCATCCGCTGCTCAGCAACTCGTTACGCCACACTGGAGGTGGCAAGGAGCCGCTCACATACCGAATTAATCCTTCTCAGAATCGGGCGGTCCCCTTGCGACACAATTACCGCCGCTTCCTTTGACATAATAAACACCATGGAGACGGGTCTAGAGCGTTGACTGCTCATGGGACATCGTACGCGTGATTACGAGGGGAGGCGGACGCACTCTGGCTTGACATTATGTGAGGTTCAGACGAAGGTGCCACCCACACATACAACACATACCCCCCCCAATAACCCTTGCCATCCACCACAACCACAGCCATCAAGGCTGACTCTAGCTCCTGTCTTCTACCACATTCTCCCCCGTCACCATAGGTTTACTACCCTGTTAGGATAAAGTGAAGTGCGATGAATCACTGTTAAAGAAAGATGTCAATCCTTGCGACAACCCGTAAGCACGACGATACGACCGCAGAGCGAGACGGTACGACCCTAGAGCGCGACGGTGCGACCCGTGAACACGACGATACGACTGTAGAGCGAGACGGTACGACCCTAGAGCGCGACGATACGACCCTTCAACACCGAGAAATGGTGTCGCGATCAAGCCGTAAATAATTAAGAGTCGTACAGTCGGGCTCATTGGTCTGATCATTGAAAAGAAAAGGTCGTAACGTCAAGCTAAATGAATCACAGAGTAGAGTGATGTTTACAGTAAGGCTTGGAACCCCAGGCACGCATCGAGCTGCTGCTTCCCACAGTTTCTGCGTGGGGACCGTCTACACGAGGACTGACCATTATGATATCGGTTTCTTTTCTCGAATACTTGAGTTTTGGAATTCTCTTCTTCCGTTCGTCTTTCCCTCTTCCAATAACCCTTCGGCCCAAAGGACTCAGGTCTACATATACCTGCGAAGCCCCGATTAACATGTACATTTTCTTTATTTCATACTATCCTTGCACCCTACATGGCCTTCATTGGGGCATGTTTTGCCGTTGCCATATCAATCACCACGTAAAAGAAGAAAAAAAAAATCTGTATTTTACATCTGAATCTTTTACCAAAAAAAAAGTTTCGTGGTCGTTTAAAGAAGTTTACGAAATGGTCATCCGACGCGCGGGCTTCTCATTTTCCTTCGTACATTCGCCAGTCACACCTTGGCGACGGTCGCCATTTTCATTTACATTTACACCAGTCACTACTCACTTTGATTACTGGGCCATAACATTATGGTGGAAATGCGGTCGGTAATGGTTTGGCAGCAGGTGTGACTCGCGATAAGAGCATCGCCCGTGATGTGAACCGAATGTGTATGAATGACACACACACACACACACACACACACACACACACACACACTGGCAGGAGCGACACATTCTAGCCTCAGCACGACGGTACGGCTCTCGGGTACGGTGGTACGGCCCTTGGGTACGGTGATAAGGCTCTTAAGCACGTTGGTAAGGCCCATGGGTACGATGGTACGGCTCTTATATGTACCAGAACTGCACCATCCCTGTCCACCACAAAAGTACTATGACTACACCATCCTTCCACCCAAACACGTACCATACCTACCATCTGTGCCCCCTTCAAACACGCACGAAAACCACCATCCCTGCCCTTCACATACGTACTGTAACCACCATCCCTACACTCACACACGTACCTTAACTACCATCCCTACCCATCACATATGTACCATACCTACACCATCCTACCCTTCGAACATGTACCATAACTACCATCCCTACCCAACACACACGTCCCATAACTACCATCCCTACCATCAAACACGTACCATAATCACCACCTCCAGACCGGCACACAAACACCACAACAACCATGGTCTTCGCTACACACCTGTCAAGTACACTAACAAGCGTTTGTCACCGAGGGAATACACAGCAATAAACAAGGGGCACTCTCTGGCCTTTCGTCCAACCAAGAGTCAAATATAAGCCTCTCAAACAAAAATGCTAATGAGCTCATTAACTTGCAAGAAATAATAAATGCCAGCCATGATATCTATCTTTTCCTAATAAACATACGAGATAAATTTGAACTTCTGACCATTCAGCACTCAAAGAGTTACACAAAACTTGCGAAAAAAAATGACTTTCTAATTACTGTGCAAATCTATGCAATTACGTTTTCCAAAATCTAATCAGTAACTCATCCTCCCACGGGGATCCTATGGTGTAATTATAAAGCTTCTGTGACGTATCGTTCCTGAGTTATCGTGCTAAACAGAATGTGTCCACAGACATGGACACAAACTGATCAGAACCAACGGTGATGGTATGATACTCTCCAGCAGACGGTGTGTGTTGCGTCTGGACATCAGAGATCCTACTGTGACTTAACCAACTTGAACTGAAATGCTTTACTGTTCCGTTCATCACAAGTCTTTCTCTAAATCCATGAAATGTGCATATACTTTACCTCAAGAACCTTTTTCTTTCATCAAGTGAGAAAAAAAGAAAAAGAGTATATCTGCTCTATGCACTCTCTTATCCTCTCTAACCCCACCATCTTATTCCATGAAGAGGGAGTTCATGGAATTCTGGAACAAGATCAATCAACTTCCTACCATACACTCTTCCAGCAAAGCCGAACCTTATTCGTCTGCGGTTCGTATACTCACTTTTACATCGCCTATCCTTTCTATAGTGGAACGTTTAACTGCCTTGATTCAAGTCGTCAGGCCTATGGCCACTTTCCCATGCTTCCAATACGCACTTTCCAGATCCACTCGCACAACAGTGTCACATCCCATCCTTCACCATCTCCCTCACACCATTCCATTAATACCCCCCTCAGTTTTTCTCTTCATTATGACCTTTATTACTCTTCTCACTCCCTTCCTTTCTGATTTTTTTTTCTTTCCTCTTCCGTTACATCTATTCCCATCTATACCTTCTATTCTACTGTTCCAGTAACCACAGCTCACTGATCATCATTTCCAATCAGTTTCCTTTACAGTTCTCATTGCAACCATTACGAGCATCGTCCCAGACCTTCTAATGTACTCCCCCTCTTTACAGATGTCTCTCTTCTATATGTTATAGCTTCTCCCCTCTGTGAGAACGCGAACAGGAAACAAACATGGTATGCCTTTGGATGCTAGTAAGAGTTTTGTAATGGAAGTAACGCACATGAGTGAGTTCAAGACTACATTCCGTCAGAGGATGGTTTTAAATGTTTCTGTGGACACTGTGATAAACAGCGTGATGCGGCCGATAGCAGTGGTGTACTGATGAGCTATGGCAAAGCAAAACGCATAGTTACCACAGCTGTTGTTTGCATACGATGCCGTACCGTTGGCTGAATCAGAAGAGAAGCTGGGTAGAAAAGGCGCGTCCCTTCCGTGAAATAAAGTCGAAAAATTAAGCGGAAGAAAAGTAAAACTTTTATCTTTAAGCGGGGTGGGAGATCACAGGGTAATAAAGATCTGGAAGTTGTGGATGAGTTGAGATGTTCCGTGGATAAAGGTCTGTAGGGACGGTAGTGGGAGGACTGAAGGTGAGAGCAGAGTCATGAAAGAAAGAAGAATTAGAAGTACACTGAAGGCTTTAGTGAAGGGTTAAATCTGTGTAGGTGAGGAAGAAGCTTTGCATGAAGGAGCACTTATCCTTAACCCTGACGTATGGATGTGACCTCTAAATATTTTTTTGGGTCAAGTTAGGTGAAAAACAAAAGCACCCGAAAGGCGCAAGGTTGAAGTCTAATAGGAAACGTACGCTCATGTAGAACATACGGCAGATGAAATGTACGGTTATGCAGAAAGCATAACAGATGACAGGCTGGTCAAGAATATATCTATGTATACAGTGTTGCAGCTGAGCTTATAAACGCGAGACCGTGAACGAAACGGATTGACGCAGTGGCAGAATCGGTTTGGGTTGGCGATATTTCCGAAGACGATGTCGTAGGATTATCTGGTGTCTGCCGTTTAAAAGGTGGTGAGACTGGAGATGTCGCGTTTCGCCTGACACATCAAACAATTGTGAAAAGTGAAGAAGTAAGAATCACTTAATGTTATCAAGTCTACGTTTACCTTTAACACACACACTGGGCAGAGGTTGAGGATGTGTTTGTGAGGTATGGAAGGCTACATGTACCTGATCCATTTCAGGAAATTAGGAATGATGATGGTGTATTGATGCATCTCGAATGCTGGGAAGTGTACTACCGTGCATCGCAAACACGTCTTTTGAAAAGCTAAAAATGATGAAGATTTTCCTAACGTCAATTCCCAGGATAACCTGCAAACAACGAACCCTCCATCAATGTCTGCCAGGCGACCCGGCAAAACTTGTGAGTCGTCCGTCTTCCCCGGCGATGGAAACGCAGGAGCGGGTGGCGACAAAGACTTCGTTTCGCCAGCGTCAATTACCCAACACAAACCAGGTGCAATCACGAGCCTTTAACACTGGTCGGGAGCGGGTTCCCAGAACAAGGTCGGGGGCATTCAAGAGCGCCTCTGGGAACTTCAGTCGCGATACGAGGCGTATTCAGTCCCCTCGGGACGCCAGGATACAGTACTGAATTTAACCCGGTGAAAGAACCCTCAGGGCGTAATCAGGCAGCGACCCGAGGGTCTACATAAGTGTGATGGTGTTCGCTTCTTGTGAGTGACGATAGCCTCTTGAGCAAGACGATGCGATCCTTACGCACGACGGCACGACTCCTGAGTACGAATATATACGTTATCCTTGAACGCCTTCCCCATTCTTAATCTTCGACTGGAAACGGAAATCTCAGGAGCGTGATGGAAAATAATCAGCCAGAGTTTTGAGAGCTCAAGGACAGAAGCCGAAGTGTGGTATGTGTTTACTGTGCATGGACGTGCGGATGCACAACTGGTTGCGTCTTCAGCCCTGAGGCAGAGGTCAACAGAATTTATGACAACGACGTTTCCTCAAATTCCAACATGATGTAGCACAGCTGGCGCTTAGAGACAACGATTCAGAGCCTAGAGTGTGGGAGTAATTACAGCTGTCGAGGTTTGTGGTAAATCGCTCCCATGTTTGAGGTTGTAGCAAATGTAAAATGTTAGGAAAAACGCTGCAAAACACGTGATATCATTAACTTCGATAAATACATACATACATACATACATACATATATATATATATATATATATATATATATATATATATATATAAACAACTTAGCAAAGTTAGGGATCAAAAAATACTGCCTGGAACGCAAGTCTGGATATAAAGATTCGCAACCAGTTTTCAACTTGAGAATCAATCAAGATAGCGATCCCACAATGCGATGAATCTCCAGGAGCCACAGACCAGCATCTGAAGTCCAGGATAGACGAGGAGGTTTGCGTGCGCACGCGGGATCCATCCAACTCCGTCATCTTATACGTAGTGGGGACTGAAGGACTTGATGTACCTAACACCGCGAAGAAAATTCTACAGTACTGCACAACTACTGATAAATGAGTATATTTAGCATAGACGCATGAGGCGAGTCCGCGTCCACAATTCGCCTCCATAGTCGCAAGGCGCCCCGGGAAGGAGCAATGGCGTTTATACTCTTTCCACGAAAAGAAAAATTACAACACAGTCTTACGTAAGGGAAGGTATGGTAATGCAGGGTGAGGTAGGAAAGGTATGGTGAGGTCAGGTGATGTTAGGGTAAGGAATCTATTCAAGGTTTATGACTTGATGCCGGGTTTCGAGACAGACATATACAGTCACCCGGGGAAATCTATATGCCAGCCCTCTCTCCCCACATGTTATGGCACGGCGGCAACACGACATATGAGGATCTGTAGCACTGTCCGTTAACCTGACGAAGGTTGAGGAGCAGCCAGGGATAGGCGCACAAGGTGGGCACGCTGACTACAAGGGGCGGCACCACACGCCAGCTAACTGGAGCCAAAAAGTAAGTTCAGAAGAGATCTGGAAGTCTCCATAACGGTGGCAGGCCTTCAGCTACCGACTGCTGCTGCTGTGAACACCTCTGAGGATACTCTGGTAAGAACTCCAAACGCGTACACCAGATACTGAATATCTTGAGGTCTGTGTGGGGTTTGTCTGTACCAAGACGAGGACAGTGGACGAACATATTTTCCCCTTGAAATAATTCACACGAGGAAGAGTACTTTTGGGGTCTCTCTCTCTCTCTCTCTCTCTCTCTCTCTCTCTCAGTACCATCTTCCTCATCAGCCCCCCACGCTACATGAAGACTCGAGGAGAAACCACACGAGAGGGCTATTCAATTATTTCGCGTGGCTGGGTTACCTCTCGTGGTGGGCTGGGGTGGGGTGAGGGAGACAAGGAGGGGGAAGGGGAGGAACAGGACAACTGGGTCAACACCTGTCAGCTCTGGGGACACTGTCATGTCACGCTGACACCAACACTCTTGCTCTGACAACCAGCGTACCTACACGAGCAGGCGAGACATACATGGTCAACATTCTCACATTTCACCACATAGCTATCGGCGCAACAAACACACACACACACACACACACACACACACTGTGGCCCAACAAAGATGGTCCAAAGAGGGCATGGAAAGGCAAGACTTTAAATCTGCCCATCGTCGAAGAGAGAAGAGTGAGGGGTGACCTGATCACAACCTTCAAGGTTTATATACGGATCGATGATGCAGACAGTGAAAATTTCTTCGAGAAATGTTGGGAGAGAGCAGCAAGAGGATACAACGTGAAACTAAGCAAGAAACTTGCTAAACGGAAAATTAAACAAATGCTTTAATAGTATATGAGTGGTGGACGAATGGAGTAAACAGTCGCGAAACTGTGAAAATAGACATTATACGAAATCTTTATAATTTCTAAAGTGGACAAAGGTCAGGAAAAAAAAAAAAGATGGGGCTCCACGAGTGTAAAACTCCCTCCCCGTACAGGACAAGAGATGAGGCCACACGAGCGTAGAACTCCATCTCCGTATAATTTAAGAGATGGGGGCGCCCCACGAGTGAAGAACTCTCTCACCGTAAAATAACTCACAAAATGAATCACCATCAGTGTGTCTGTATATAAGTACTACAGACACAAACTCATGTACGCATTCAATACGAAATAATTTCACGCTGACGCAAACAGCTGATGTAGACCAGTTACTCTTACGCAACGTAACTGTGTCGGGTGGTAATACTTTCGTGTGTATCGACTGGACACAAGTGTCTCAGGAGTGTAAGAGGCGACCTTTCACCCTTGCCTGATCCCTTGAGCTCAGCCCCACTCTCTCAATCATCCTATTCTGTTGACAACCATTGAGACCCGAGACTGTAGTCCCGCCTGTCACCTTACGACCTGTCCCAGGACTCGGTGTGGTGATTGCAGACATGGCCTGAGGCGGGTGTGGCGTTGGTGGGCGTGACCTACGGTGGGTGTGGTGTAGGTGGGATTGACCTAGGGTGGGTGTGGTGGTCGTGGGCATGACCTGGGGCGGGTGTGATGGTGATGGTGGTGGTATGACCTTGGGCGGATGTGGTGATAATGGTGATAGACGTAACCTGGAACGCGTGTGGTGGTGGTGGTGGGCATGACCTAAGGGCGAATTTGGTGGTGTTGGTGGTGATAGACATGACCTGGGGCTAAGCGGCCCACCACTCACAAACACTGACAAACTTCCATTCCGCCACATTTCGCTCGAACCATCACCACCTGTACCACATTTTCCTCATAGTTCTTGAACCACACATACGGAAAATGTTTTTACCTGCTTGTGTCGCATTATCATTCTCATTAACAAAGCAAAAAAACAAATCATAGAATACGAAGAGAAAGTTTAAAAACCAATTTATACAAAGGGTCTAGCGCCACTGATCAAAGATAATCCTTTTGGGTTTAAGATTTCAGTCATGGACTAAATAACATATAGAGACCAAACCTTAAATGATATATAAAAAGGGAGAAAAGAGAGAGATAATGATGAGAAGTAATCCAGGGGTTTTAGAGAAAGATGGAAAACCTGCCGTTTTAAAAACCGGTCGGGTCTTAGCTCTTGCAAAACAAAGACCGCAAAGATTTCCAAAGCTTAGAGGTGTAGGGAAAGAAACAGACATTATAACGGCCCAACTCATTTGATCGTATTTACAGGTAAAAGTAATTGCATCTCATTTCATGTGCACAAAATGGCGCAACACCGGAACAAGCACCTGTTGAGTTTTCTTGCCCATCTTAAGAGCTTCAGAATTCGTCAGGAACTCGGCTCATCACCGAAAATCTGTTATAATATCAACGGCCGACGCTGCGTAGGAAGCTCTGACCTGAGCAAACCCTAGGTGGTTGCTGTCCATAGTGAAAAAAGGCAAAAGTTATAGAAAACCGGAAGCAAGAACTAGGAATTTATTCTTTCTTTACTAGTTGTGATAAAGTCTTTTCGCGGAAGATTTGGCGAAACTGGTTTAGAAAAGAATTCCTAGCTCTGGCTTTCCGTTTTCATTGCCAACTTTGTACCCAACGCCTCGGTGAGTTACCAACTGCACACACACACACACACAGTAGCTATGCTTGGAGTATCCCACCTGTTATGTTCCCATTTGCCAGGCCGATGCAAGAACTCGACGAAGCCACAATCGCGGTGGCCTGTCAGTTGCCAGCCACCACCACCACCAGCGAAATATCCAAGATCATGGCTACGGGACCATGCCACTCCGAAACTCAACAGTGGTGCCGATACGGCGTCTGCAGCTAACAGGATGAATGGCCTTTCAAGTATGTTACACAATCACAACAATCTGTTGTATGACGTCCAGCCCACAATGATACGAAGGTGGAAAGTGGTTTGAATTCTGTACGATCAGGGCAGTTAACTCTCCTAACCACTTGGCAACCACATTGGACGCGACAAATACGACACAAGAACGAGGGTACGCCCATGAACGCAACGGCGCGACCCTCGAGTATAAGAGCATGTCCTTTGTTTTGACCCTTTAATGATCTGAGGTCAAAGGTCACACAAGCAGACCCATGGGGGTTCAGTCAGTACTTAATAACGCAATCGTCATAATACTAGAGGGAGAAAAACCCTAACATAAACACCAACAAGCAATCAAGGTTCCTTTACAACGACCACTGGCGTCCATTGCGTCAACTTGGCTTTAATTCCCGCATAATACGATGGCAATTCACCCAACACTCTCGACAAGGTTGACCTGTTGGGGCTCGAGGTCAAAAGCAAGCTGAGCCCGTACCAAAATACCCACGTCAGTGCCAACGCTGACTCGTTATAACACACGCTAACTCCACACTGAGGGACGACTGTAAGGAGTTACGTGTCCTTTTGTATATACATAGCCTGAGTTTCTGTGCACATCTGCCGTGTCAGTATATCTTTATGTTGTCTTTATTCTCTGTCTGAGGGTGTTCCTTCAGACGTAATGATGAGCCGGAGGGAGCGGTGGGGTGTAGAAGAGGAGCCTCATGTTTTAACATCTTGTCTCCATCTATCTATCTATCTATCTATCTATATATATATATATCTACATATATATATATATATATATATATATATATATATATATATATATATATATATATATAT
>JAYMFT010139923.1:0-11427 GCA_038088735.1 Panulirus argus
ATGTGGAAAGGGAGCTGTGGTTTCAGTGCATTACACATGACAGCTAGAGACTGAGTGTGAGCGAATGTGGCTATTTCGTCTGTCTCCTGGCGCTACCTCGCTGGCGCGGGGGGTGGTGATGCTACTTCCCGTGGGACAGGGTGGCATCAGGAGTGGATGAGGGTGAGCAAGTGTGAATATGTACGTGTGTATATGCATATGTATGTGTATGTATGTATATATGTATATGTCGGTATGTATATATGTGTACTGTGCATATATGTGCATGTATGTATATATGTGTGTATGTGGGGGATGGGTCTTTCTTCGTCTGTTTCCTTGCGCTACCTCGCTGACATGGGAAACAGCGATCAAGTATAATAAATAAAATAATAAATATATATATATTTTTTTCCATACATATTCACCATTTCCTGCGTAGAAGTGAGGTAGTGTTAAGAACAGAGGACTGGCCCTTAGAGGAAAAGTCCTCACTTGGCCCCCTTCTTTGTTTACTTCTTTAGGAAAAGTGAAACCAGAGGGGAGGATTTCCAGCTTCCGCTCCCACCCCATTTCTTTGCCGTCTTTATATGGATGGGGCGAACAAGTATGAATATGTACATATGTGTATGTATATATGTATATGTATGTATTGTGTATATATATGCATGTATGTATATGTATGTGTATGTGAGTGAATGGATCTTTCTTTGTCTGTATCTGGCACTGCTTCGCTAATGCGGGAAACAGCAATCAAGGATACTAAAATGATAACATTATTCATTCATTTTGATATCTTATTTAACAACCCCCTATAATGTAGATATTTAAGCATTGTAAGGGGGAGAATGTAACTAATTTTTCTTCTGTTATTTGCAGCTAAATAATCTGAATATTTCTCTCTCCCAGAATGATTTCACTCCAGATGACTTCTCCCATATGTCTGCACCTCTTTTATATGCCATGTTTAAGTCTAAGACCAGCCACCCTCTACATGCTGCCATTAGACTCCAGCGAGAAGATGTTGTCTTCCTCTACCTCATTGAATATGATGCCCAGGTATGTGAAATGCTTCTCTTTCTTTTCTTTGTATATTGTGGATTGCTTTTTCATTTTTGAATTTGTTTAATTATTTGTTGTGTAGTTTAACGATTTGAACAGAACAGGGTTGGTGGAACGTAAGAGAAGAGAATGATAATGTTTGAATAACACAAATGCTGTAGGATTTTGAATGAGAATTTTATTTGTAGAGTGATGTTAATAAACATATGCTGTTTACATTGTATTTTACAATGTCAGCATTCCTAACATTTTGTTTGAGGAAGTTCTTTTTAGTTACTGAAAGAAAACTTGAAAAAGGAGAGAAAAAAGATGAAAACCTTAGGAAATGCATTAAAAAGTGAAATTTTGATTTTCACCACATCTTTTATAACTTATTTCATTTATAGATACAGCAGAGAGATCACATTTAATTGGTACTATTTAAGAAATCAGACATTTTTGGGATATTTGAGTTTTAAAGTGAAATATTCAGAATCTGAAACAAGAACCAAAGTTCTAATTGTGATTTATTCCTGGTTAAATGTCCTGGTACTGTGAGATCTCAGGTTCTTGTGCTAACATGGAAATCATCCCATGAATTCACATTGCTCAAAGGAAACAGCACTGATTTTTGTTAACACTTATGTAGTTTTCAAGCTCAATTTTTTGGAGAATGTGCAGTCAAGTCTTCACTTGCTGTTGTAATATATATCTATCTATATCTCTTGACACCCATTCCCTTTGGGAATTCCATCAAGGGGTGGCTGTGGCAAAAGTCTCCACTTCTTAGCCTTAGTGCCTGACACTTATCAGGCTACTGGCAGAGGGCAACTTAGCAGTTTACCTGCAGTAAGAAAAAAGCAGATAGTGGTGGTACTGAAGAAAATTAGGTACTTAAGCACCATGGGCAGATCTGTAACTAAGACCATTTAGCTGTATTGTCACATGGCCCAGTAATTTTTCTTTCCTGACAATACTCTCTGGCCCTTTCACACAAAAGATGGCCCAGAAGTAGATACTGCACTGTTGTTTGTGCATTCAAACAAGCCTTTCATGGCCAGTCTGTGCATTGCATACATTGATTTACCCTTAACAGTGCCCTTGATAGATTCGCTGTTAGTGTTGCTACAGCTTTCCTTGTTGCTCCTTTATACCCTATATAGTTTTGTTACCATCATAAAACTCAGTCTGGTGATGCAGCAACACAACCTTAGCTAATTTTTTGTAAGAAATCCATTTCGTGCTTAATGGTAAATGTAATATTCTTCCTCTTTGCAGTGATCATCACTAACACTTAGATGCCATTATAAAGGCAGAATTTATGAAAATATCACTCAGGTAACTAAGAAAAGCACTGACCTTTACTGCCATCCATTCATACAGTTAGAACAAATGTTTAAGCTATAGTAGTGCTTCATAACTAAACGGGCCATACATTTTTTAAGACAGCAGCAACCTTGAATGTACGGGACCCTGGATTTAGGGAGTTTTCAGTTTTTAGAAAAATGAGTTATTGACATTCCGCCTATGCTTGTTAAAATTTTGAGATTTGAGAATTGCATTCATTGATTGAAATTGTTATACTTTTTGTTACATCTTGCGAGTTTTCATTTCATTTAGATTACTAATGTTGATTAACTTGTAAAAGAAAATAAAAAAGTTATCATTAACCTTTGCTACACATTTAATACAGCATAATTGATACATCATAAACATTTACATAATACAATATCACAGCCTGTCATGTCATTTTTGAACATCTTTGATGTTTTCTCAGAGATGGATAAGTAGTTTTTTAAACTGTAATAAATATTTAGCATTGCAGATTCAGTGAAATGTGAAATACAGTTTTGCAAGCTACAGAAAGCTATAGCTTCTTATGATCATTTACATATGTGTGTAGTAAGGCAAAAGTTCTAATACTTCTTGAGTTGTTGGGCATGATTTGAATTTGTACTCCTTTTTTCTTAATGATAATGAATAGTTATATATCTTTACTTTAGATAAACAATCAGTTGTGTATCATTAATTAGCAGATGGTTTTCTTGTACAGCATAAGATGAGGTGGATAAGCTATTATGAATATGACTGAAGAAAACAGTGTTGATAATGATTCATATTATTGTATAACTATCCAAAACAGGATTGCGTGCTATCTACATTTGTTGTTACATTCAGAATTTCCAGTTACTAAGTCTGTGTGTGAAAATCGCCACAGTGAAAATACTGCATACATCAGTTGACATATCATGTTATATGATTTTTGTTTCTCAGCAGTGTTGTTAAAAGGAGTGTCATCTTTTGTCATATATGATTTTTCACACTTCTTCCATTTCTCTTCAAAATAACCTGAAGGAAATTTATTTTTTCTTGAAAATTTGACCCATTTGTTCTGTAATGCAGTTGCAGACTTCATTGTCTTTTTTTTTTATGAGAACAATAACTTAAAAATTTTAATATTTAACAAAAGTCAAACATGCTAGATGTATATGTTTAGAATTTGTGCAGTTTGTTCTAGTGAGGAGTGTGAGTTACCTCCTTTCAAAACATTTTCTTATTCTCTCTGATGTTTGCTGATACTCACTGACTGCAACTCTCATTTGCCTCATATACATACACATGTATTTTTTTCATTCTTGTTCACTGTTTCCTGTGATTGCAAGATAGCACCAGGAACAGACAAAGAATGGCTTATTTCACTTAACATCCGCTTTGGCTCTTGGGTATAATACACCGAAACCAGAATCCCTTCCACAACCAGGCCTAAGTCATATACCCATTTACTGACAAGCCCTGAAGGGAGGATGAATAGCTGTGTTGGCTGTAGGCAGACCTCTGTGCTTAGGATTGAAACCTGAATGGACTTCTTCATGACTCCAGATCAACATTGGTAACCACAACACCATGGAAGCCCATGTTAATACTACATGGGTGCTGAATTCTTTAATACTGATGATAATGTGTGGCAAATACTGTACTTTTAGGTTGAACCTTAAATACAAAGGAATCCCATAGTATGGGTTTAATATCTTGCATCAGAAATGGCTCAAAGATGGTGCATATCTCCATGTGTGGCTTTGTCAGAGTGGTTTGATATACAGTAGATCCTGTTAAATTAAGAGCTACCCAAAATTGTGGTATTGTTGCAGCAACTTCAGGATTTTTGCAAGAAATACAACAGTAGTGTATTCTTTGTACAGCCCATGTTCATAAGTAAGATGATATGCAGCCTGTCTTGTAGCTTGAATGCTGATTTGAGACTGCTGAATCAGTTAGGGGTAAATGCCCTCACAGGATTATGGAATATATCTGGAATGATTGTGTCAAACCAGAGGTAATACTGAGATTGATATGAGATTCATAACCTTTCTGATCTGATAGTGCTAACTGGGGTATTATTAGTTTGTGGATTAATTTTTTCACGTTTGTGAGAGTATATCCCAGATTGGAGGAAATGAATGGACAATTACAAAAGTCTTGCTGAAATAAGTCAATCAGTTGTACAGAGAAATGCTTGGAATGGGAGGGAAGTTTGCTTGAAGGATCACCCAGAGAGCCCACACCTCATCTGGCTTGCCAAATGAAGTCATTGTGACTGGTGAAGGAGCTTGAGTACTACTTCGGGTGCTTTGGTATAGGCTTTGTCACTTTCTCTGACCTGACTTTTTATCACATCCCACTTCAAAATATGTTGATATTTATGTTCAACACATTACATTATGCACATGGAAACTTAACAGACAGTTTCATAGTTTTTTTTTTTTTTTTTTTTTTTTTTTTTTTTTGACATGAAAGAATAAATTGATAAATAGCAACTGCAAAATCTATCTTAACATTATACATCACAGATGAACAGTTTTTGTGCAGCTAATAACATAACTAGAATGAATTTAAATTTCAAGTTTGATTCCAGGCAGAATTATCTATACAAAACTAATTATAACACTGTTACACAATAGTCATACATCTCGATTTTATAGAAATTTTTTTTTCTTTTTTGTAATCTAGTCGAAATTCTTAAATGTTAACAGTGACATTAGTGTCAAGATAAGTTTTTAGAGTGTGTAAAATGGAGGAAAATTACTGTAAAGATAAAAATAAGTAAAATAACTGGGGAATGATGGCTAGGGGAGGCATCATTACAAAGATCAGATCCACAATAACAGTACTCCGAAGATGGGGGTTTGTATGCACTCTTATGCTGGATACACCCCACTTTAACTAAACCAGCCTCAGCATAACGGGCATGATCGGTGATGTTTGGTGTGCAGCCATCCATAGTTGTGACCATCACACTCTCTGCAGAGAAAATCAAAACTAGAAAATTAGTATTCAAGATGAATTGTCGATTTTTAAGTGATTCAGAATGAGCTAGTCATTTTAGAATTAGGATATTGTTTGAGTTAAATTGTAACTAAAAATTATTAACAAACACAGTATACATTACCCAGGGATATTATTTTGATCAGATAACCTATCATGTCTTTCCTACCAACTTTTTATTTTAAGCAATTTCCTACTCCTCGAAAGCTCTTAAAATAGTTTTCCTCCTCTTATTTTTCCCCATTTTTAATCACATTCTTTGGGTCATTTAAGCATAACCCGAGTGTTAACTTTTGCCCATGTCTGTAGCCCCCAACAGAGATAAAAAGTGAATTATCATGACAGGTTGAAAGAACTCTTTACTCAAAAAAGAAGAGAAAGATGCACACAAATATATGTAAGGCCACAAATTAAGGGAGTCAAAGACAATGTGATTGAAATGAAAGCAATACAGCAGGGAAATCAGGGTAATAAATTCTGCAATAATCCCTTGGAATGTACCACCAAATTATCAAACAAATATATTTCATAGCCCAGTTAGAAAGATGGGGGAGACTATTTAATGTTTTGCCAACTGAAATAAACACCTACAAATAATAGGTGCAGAAACCTCTAAAAGAAGTATGAATAAAGGGCAAAAGAACATTTCAAGATGATACCAAGAGTGACAACTGTGCAATTTGTATGGTGACAGAGAACAATACAATAGTCTAGTCACTCAGTCAAGATATGTGATGAGTGCTCTGCACTATACCTGATTAATGGCAATATGTTATAAATGCAAGTAGTTATTATTCCCCTTCCTCCTGACCTTTTCCTTGTTTATCTGATTGTGTGCATATGAAATTGTAGCATCATTAGCTTTTATGATACTGCCATCATAAGTATCTTTCTGTCCATCTTTCTAAAAAGAAAAGAATTTATGAATAATAGCCTTGATCACTACAATTCTGTGCTTGAAAACAGCTTAAGAAATCAGGATTGTATCTTAAACTAATATCTTGATATAAGGAAAAATCACTAAATACAATAGAAAAATAGAATACTTTACCTGTTGATAGTGGTAATGTTATTCTCTGATAAATACAGAGCTTAGAATCAGGGCAGTTCATGATGTAGCGTTCTGAACCATCAAACTCTGCACATGGATAGACAAAACGATTGTGACGCTTTACTCTCTGGTTATTGTGGACACACTCATAGCACTGGATACCACATGCTGTGGAAGAGAGTTGACAACTATCATAAACCTCACATGTGCTTTGCTTAGCAGAAATAGTAATGTGGTCATATTTATTATTGATTATCCTGTAGATCCAAGCCTTCCGTAAGCTCTATCACAGGTACTATTATTACATTAGTGTTGATTTGCTGTTGCTATTATTATTTTCTTTTTTTTATATACTGTTGCATCTCTTGCCTTAACAAGGTAGTTTCATGAAAAGAAAAGTAGCAGTCTCATTTGTACACATCCACTCTCTCGCTGTCATGTGTAATTGCACCTAAACCAGAACCTACAGCCCCATGACTACTTCGTATACTTTTGTCATACCACAGACAGTAATCCCCCACCCCCCCCCCAAAAAAAAAAAAAAAAAAAAAATCCAGTTCACTCTGTTATATGCGTGTATGTGCATGCCTTTCACCTTCAATAATGATCAGGCCCCAATACTCCAAAGCCTCTTTCAGTCAATCCTTCAATTTCCTTCCTGGTCTCTCCCTCCAGTTCCACCATGTAGATCCTGCATTAATTTGAGGTACCACAGGTATATGTGAAATGGTATGGATGAGAAGATAATGGGAAGAGAGAACAGTATGGTGATGAAGTTGTCAAGATATTTGTTGAGCAGAAAGCTTGGAATGAGAAACTGAACCTTCCAAAAAATATGGGTGAATGAAAGGCAAATGGTGCATAAAAAAGTAGAAAAATTTGTGCTTTTAACCGAAGAAAGAGAAAGTTAGGACATCAGCTGAAGGAGGATTGAAGATTTAAGTGAGAGTGATAAGCAGAGGTTACTGTTGTAGAAGTCTAACACATTTGTTTCTATGTTTATTTGCAGAAGGAGGTTGACAGCTTGATGATATTGTTAAGAGATTCATTATATGCATGGTATAAGAGTGATTTGTCAAACAATATTAAATAGTAATGATGGAAAGTATTGTACTTACCTGGTGCAAGGAGTGTGAGAATTAGTATAGTGGGTAGCGTAATCCTCCATGATGGAATGTAAGCTGGATTTCTTGCTGTGAATTGTGTCTCACTGATGGTAAGCATCACCATCCTTTCCCTTTAGTCCTTCTCTGCTGCCAACACCTGTTGCTGTATAGCATTGACAGGCTAGTCACTTTCTGGGGAAAGAGGTAAATTCATTATTTTTGAGATATAAATGGCTCAGATCCATTGTGTATGTAGTTTGGAATATTAGCTTTATACCTAATAAACGTTATGTAAAAAAAAAAAAGAAAAGAATTACAAATTCATGATGTTGTAGAATGGGTTGTGGACCTAAAAACCAAACATGATATGCCATGTGGGTGATTATATTGCTTGCTGGCAGTCCAGATACATGTAATCAACCCATCCTTCTTTATTCAGACAAATGTGAAGGATGGTTGAATTGAGCATATCTGAACTGCCAGAAAGTGTTTGATGTACCACATAGGAGTCTGGTACAAAAGTTGAATCGTTAGGCAGGAATAAAGGGCAGACTCCTTTTGATGAATGCAAAATTACTTTAGTGGAAGTGAACAAAGGTCACATGTCAGAGGAGCCTTCTCAGAATGGGATGATATCACCAGTGGGGTGCCACAGGGCTTGCTTCGGGGACCTTTGATCTTCTTAGACTATATATTTATCTTGGAGGGCATTGTGTTGTACCTATGTTTGCTGATGATGCCATGGTCATGAGAGGTAAAATGGTGAAGATTTCATCATCTCTGAATGAGATCTAAACAGATTCCAAAGTTAGTCTGGTACTGATTGAACTTCAGCTTTAGTAAATGCAAAGTAATGAAGACGGGACATAGTGAAAGAATGCATTAATCAGAATATTACCTAGCAGAAATTAGCTCTAGGAGTCTATGCGTGAGAGGGACTTGAGAGTTGACATTGTACTTAACCTAGAGCCTCACCTTAAGGGGAATTGTAAAGGAAACAGACTTTCTGCTGGAAAAAATTAGAATTGCATTTAAATACTTTGATTAGGAAATTTTCAGCTTGTAATATATATCCTATTTAATGTCAAAACTAGATTATGCTTCTCTGATATGATTAACATTCTGAAGAAACACACAGAGCTAATAGAGTAGGTCCAGAAGAAGACAACAAAGATGGTAACGGAATTAAGAAAGCAAAGTTACTAGAAAAAGCTAAAGGTCTTCAATTTTCCCACCAGATTTGCCCACCACTGAAGAGAGAAGAGTTAGGGAGATGACCTAATCACAATCGTTATGTTTTTTAACTAGACTGATGACATATATAATGAACAGTTCTTCAAAAGATGTCAAGATAGAAGAATCACAGGATGTAATATGAATTTAAGAAAAAAACTTGTTATATAAGATGTTAGGAACTACTTTTATGGTATAAGAGTGGTGGACGAATGGAATAAACTGAAAGGGGATTTGGTCAATGCAGACATCGTACTGAAGTTTTAGAGTTTGTATGGTACTTGAAAAAGTCCAAGAGATATGGCTTCAAGAATTTAAGACTCCCTCCCAGTACAATACAAATAGTCAGTTATGCGTACACACATACATACGCCTTTAGATTACCATTTGTGTACTAAAGGGAGGGCAGATGACAGGACAGTGACGTCATCATAAGAATGTACCAGCCCCACCATTATCACTCGTAGCGTCTGTACCTCACTCCAAGACGGCTGGAGCCATTGATCAGACTCTCCCTAACTGGTTGCTGTCCTATCGTCGGACCCTGGCCTTCCACAGTCCTTTGTGTGGCTCATATCCCAGCTGGCTCACATCTCTCAATCCTTCCCCTCTACCCTCCACAGTTGGCTCACATCACCACCCTCCCTCCACAGCTGGTTCACATCACCACCCTCCCTCCACAGCTGGCTCATATCACCACCCTTCCTCCACAGCTGGCTCATATCACCACCCTCCCTCCTCAGGTGGCTCATATCACCACCCTCCCTCCTCAGGTGGCTCACACCACCACTCACCCCCACAGCTGGCTAACATCATCAATATCCCTCTACAGCTGGTTACCTGTCACTGCTCTGGCTTCATGCCTTATCCAGTAGAAGAAAGTAGATGGATTTAATGAAGCCATATCCAGTAGAAGAAAGTAGATGGATTTATTGGCTAACTAGACGCAAGAGCACAGGGTTCGTGGCTCACGTGTTTGTTCAGTGAGATACGATCAGAGATGAAGGTGTGTGTATGTGTGTGTGGGAGGGTGTCTTATGTGATGAACATGGGAACAAGGATGAGGGTGTGGTATGTGATGAATAAACGACCAAGGATGGGGATGATAAGGTGTGTTCTAGGCTTGACAAAGGGTTGGGGTATAGTTTGTGTTGTGAACCAAGGATGTGAGTAAAGATGTATGTGTGTGATGCGATAAACAAAGGACAAAGAAGGCTGAAGAACGGACAAAGGATAAGGGTACGGATGGCTCGTTATGTGATGAACAAAGGACGAGGGTGTTGTGTTTTGAACTGTGGACCAAGTTCAGAGCTCAGTTGTGTGTGTTACATGATGAATAAAGGGCAGTTGATGAAGGTGTGGCTGTGATATGTGATGAACAAAGGATGGAACAAAGAATGAGGGTCTAGATGTGTATTGTTATGAACAAAGGATACGACAGAGAATGTGAACGTGTGTTACGCAGTGAACAAAGGCCGTGACAAAGGTGATAGGAAAAAAAAAATAGGACAAAGGATAGTGGGACGTATTTTGCCTGCCAGATGAAAAAAGGGAAACAAGAATAGGACGTTGGTGAGGATAGAAGTGGGGGGGATGGTGGGGGGCAGGATAGGTAAATCATCTATTCCGATTTTTCATAGCAAAAACAAAAATAAAAACAAATATATTCACAACAACATCATCAGTTGATTGTAGAACTCGTAGCTACAAGAACCACCTTCCTCCCGCCTCTTAGAAGACCTCAGGTCTGTCTGGAGTGGGTCTGATCCAGTCATAGATTTGCTTTGCTTTGTCCTTAGGGAACCGGTTGTAGCCAAGTCGCATGAATGATCCGAAAAATGAAAAACAAAAGATATGGATGAAAGGTAGGATGGGGGGAAAGGAGGAAAGAAGACCGTGCTGGTTGCATGTCCATTGTTGCTGCCCGTAGAAAGAGAGAGAGAGAGAGAGAGAGCACTCTCGCCATCTTGAGGACAGAGCACCTGGCTGGCTCACCGGGCGATGCGCTCCCGCTGGAGCTTAATGATCCGGCGTGTTGTCTGGCCTCAGTGTCAACAGAGTGTGTTCCAGAGGCCACCCCCCCCCCATCCCCGCCTGGTGGGGGGGCCAGGCCAGGCGCCGCTGCAGGCTCCCGTGTTTGTTACTTGGCCTCTGTTGTGATCCAAAAAAAATCTTAACTGCTCGTTGCCTCATGTTGTGGTACGGGTGGAAGAGGCCCTGCCAGGCCGACGTGTTCAAAGAACCCTAAACTTGTTTGAGCACGACGTCACGGGCCTTAGGCCATAGGTTTGATGGCCTAACCTTTGGCGTGACTCTCAAGGGTCAGGTCGCAGGCTACTAGGTCATCTAAGGGTCAGCTATTTATTATATCATACCGACGCCTTTTATACGTTGACTAAGGGTTGCGTTATCCCGAATCGTAATGACTCCTATGGTTTTACCGGTGATACTGGAAGCAAGGGAGATTTACGGTGAGGGTGCCAGGGTGGTGCCCTGAGGGTGCAGGGGTCACGTTAGGGTGGCGAGGGTGCCAGGTCAGTGCCACAGGGGTACACAGGGAGGCCTTAGCGAGCGTCTGCTAGGGCGCGCGCGTCTCTTCCCCACCCCTTTCCCCGTGACACACAACACCTCCTTCATCCACTCTTCCAGGAGCCGTGTCTTGTTTCCCCCCCCCCCCCCCCCCCCCCCCCCACC